>CM039137.1:19796689-19872542 GCA_022036555.1 Microstegium vimineum | reverse complement strand
ATATCAAATTGCAAGAGTTAAAGGAGTTAGGCTTGTGATCAACTAGTCGGTTGTCCCTGTGAAGTTGGAGTCTTCACCTGAAGTTCAGAGTTGTCTTCCCGCTGTTCGCTGTGTTGAGGTTATCCTTTGACCTTATATGTTATGTATTTAAGTGTTGTCTTTCGATATCACCTCAATTTGTGGCTATATGTGAGATTTGACTTCCTAGGCTCACATATGGTGTAAATCTGGTTTTGTCCTTAAAACCGGGTGTGACAGTCCCTGAAGCCCAAACCCCCCTTGCTTTTTGGTAGGGTCAGTTTATCTCATGCCAGCCAATGAATTTTGTTATCCTTATCATTCTAGCTCCACCACCATCTACCTATCATGGAATTCAACTCGTCACACAACCCTTTAGTCAGTTCAAAACATGACATAGCATAGGTTGGAATAGCTTGAGCCACTGCCTTAATTAGGATTTCCTTTCCCGCTTTGGACAACAACTTCTCCTGCCACCCTTGAATGGGAATCCATACTTTCTTCTTAATATACTCAAACGCTTTCTTCCTTGATTTACCAATAGATACTGGCAGCCCTAGGTATCTCTCACTCTTTGCTTCATGCATAATGTTGAGAGCTTGCCTCACCTCATCTTTATCAACAGAGCTGGTATTAGGGCTGAACAAAACAGCAGATTTGTCCCTATTAATCATCTTTCCTGAGGCTCTCATAAACCCTTAAGATTCTCCTAAGCTCTTGAGCATTACCCTTACATGCTCGCATTAAAATCAGTGAATCATCTGCAAAGAAAAGGTGGTTAATCCTTGGAGCACCCCTGCACACTCTAATCCCCTCTATTTTTCCTTCAACCTCTGCTTTCTGTATCATTGCTGATAATCCTTCCACACAAACAATAAAGAGGTAGGGGGACAAAGGATCCCCTTGGCGTAGCCCCCTCTGTGGATAAATATTGTTGGAGCACTCTCCATTAACCTTAATGCGGTAGCTCACTGTCATGACACACTTCATCACCTTTTCCACCCACTGGATTGAAAACCCCAGCCTTAACATCATCCTCTCCAGGAACGTCCACTCCACTCGGTCATAGGCCTTGCTCATATCTAGCTTAATAGCAGCCACTCCAACTTTTCCCCACTTCCTCTGGTTAAGATAATGTGTGAGCTCATAAGCTAGCAAGACATTATCAGTGATTAGTCTTCCAGGTACAAAGGCACTCTGAGATGATGAGATGATATCCAGTAACACCAGTTTCAACCTGTTTGCCAGCACTTTCGAAATAAGCTTATACACCACGTTGCACATACTAATTGGTCGTAGTTCTTTCAGCATCCCCGATGAACTAACCTTTGGGATAAGGACGATGATTGTGTCATTCCACCCATTTGGCATATCAGACCCGTTCAGGACAGCCAACACTTCCTTTTTCACCCTCTCCCCCACAAGGGACCAGAATTTTTTATAAAAGACCACCGGCATGCCATCTGCCCCTGTGGCTTTGAGATCACCCATGTCCTTCAAAGCTAACCATACTTCCTCACTCGAGAATGGTACAACCAGATTATCATTCATTTCCTAGGTAACCTTCTCTTGCACACAGTCAAGGACCTCCTCAACATGGGTACCTGCAGTAGACGTGAAGAGTTGTTGATAGTGGTTAGCGATAAAAGATTTTAAGTGTTGCCCCACCACCTCCCCACCACTCTCATCCTTCAGTTTGTTTATTGTGTTCCTCTTCTTCCTTTCAGAAGCTTGGGCATGGAAAATTTTTGTGTTACGGTCCCCTTTTGTCAGCCATGTTGAATGAGCCTGCTGCTTCCAATACACATGTTGTTGATCTAGCAAACGCTCCAGTTTATATCGCAGCAAGTGTTCCTGGTTTATTTGCCCTTGAGAGATGGCTGCCCTCCTGCACCTCTCCAACTCCCTCTTAGCATTCTTAATTCTTTTCTCCAAGGCCCCAAGGACCTCACTGTCCCAACGCCATAACTCCTCCAACACCCGAGATTGAATCTCCATAAGGCTGTCTCCTCCTCCATTCATCGCCTGTTCCCATGCCTTTTCCACCTGCTCGCTACATTCTTCTTCCTCCAGCCATCGCGCCTCAAACTTCTTCATAACCTCCAAAGGCTCCCTCCAATGGATCTTCTCCCTAGCACCAAGTTCCACAATAATAGGCCTATGGTCTGAATGCCAGGGCTCTCCGTTGATCACACGGACCAGAGGAAATCGAGCCCGCCAAGCACTATTTGCCACCGCCCTATCCAGCCTTTCCTTGGTGAAACTGGCCGCATTGTGATGATGGTTCCTCCAAGTGAAAACATCCCCTACAAACCCCAAATCATGCAGATCACAATCCTCTAAAGCCTCTCTAAATCTCAGCAAACTACTTTCTGCTCTTGGCCCCCCTTCCTTCTCACAATTAAAAAGAATCTCATTAAAATCACCACAACAAAGCCAAGGGAGTGTGCTGCGGTGTTTTAGGATGCGTAGCAGCTTCCATGTTTTATCCTTCTCCTCACTTCGTGACTCGCCATATATACCAGTAAACCTCCAAGCACCCCCATCTTCCTCCTTGATCAAAGCATCTATATGATACCTAGACCAGCTCAACACCATCAGATCCACCTCTTTCTTCCAAAACAGTGCCAAAGCACCCTTCACTCCAACACTATCCTTCACCACCATATTTGTCATATTCAGCTTCCACCTAAAACCCTCCATCCAACTCTTCCTATGTTTTGTCTCAGAAAGGAACAAAACATCCGGGTCCTCCCTCTTCTGGACATCCAAAAGACCTTGAACTGTCGGGCCATTCCCCAATCCCCGGCAGTTCCAAGCCACAAGCCTCATTGGGACCGGCCGGGCTGACCGTGCAGCCCAGCCATCAAAGAGAAATCATCTTCCATCCCCACGAATTTGACCCTTTTCTGAACTTCTACCTCCCCAACCTCATTCTCTGCCTTCCGTTTGAGCGAGCCGGATGGAGAGATACTCTTCTCCTCCGTTGCTGCCTTTGGAACACGCGGACGTCTTTTGAATGTGGATGTCCTCTTTTTCCTTGCTTCAGAACTCAGCTCCTTGACCTCCACTAACACCTCCTCCCTGTTCTTACCAACTAAATTTTGCCCTTGTCCCACCTCTTTACTCGCAGTTGTGGCAGCCAACTCATCCACATCCATCCCTATTATTTATATGGTCTCCTCCTGACCATGGGCTTGCTGAATTTCTCCTTTACCACCTTCAGTCTCCTTTAAGCAAGAGGACTGCTCCTTTGCTACAGCTATATCGAAAGGATTCCCTTCCCCAACAACCGGCATCACAACCCCCGCTCCCTCTTGCCCCACCAACTCCACCCTACTCTCCTTATCATTACTCTCCTTATCATTGCTTGTACTGTCCCCAACAAACAATCTTTTCGGGGATATTGTCGTTATGGTATTATGTGTTGCCGACTTCAAAGGACTGGAGCCATCATACCTAAGTTCAATATCCTCCAAATCCTTCCCCTTCCACCATCAACACTCTGTTGCAGCCTTCTCCCTGTCTCCCCACGCCTCCAGGAGCCCGACGATCTTTGTTGAAAACTTCCACCTGAGTTGGTCCCCCCTGACCAGCGGCTTCGCTGGTCATGCTTCTTCGCCGGTGTGGCCCTCATCCAGTCCCCAAACTGCTGAGCACCCTCCTTCCAAACATTGCCATCACATTCTTTCTCCACATGCCCAAGCACACCACATGAGTAGCAAAAATTGGGGAGGAATTCATATCTGAAACTACACCAGCAGCTCGGCTCCCCTTTCCCATCCTCCATCATCACACCCCTAAACAGAGGCTTACAGACGTCGATAAGAACTTTTATTCTCAGAAAACACCCCATTGTTGACCCATCTTCATCGGTTTTCTACTTCCAGGGATTTACCAACCTTCTCTCCAATCATGCGACATGTTTCCTCATTCATCAGACCAAGAGGGAGATTGGAGACTTGAATCCACACCGGGATATGAGTGAACTCAATATCCTTAAGCCTCTTATTCACATCAAAATCCACCACAATGAGCAAATCACCCCCAAACTCCCAAGGGCCCTCGGTAACAGCCCTTCCCTCCCCCCGGCTGAAGGAAAGAAAACAAAAACAAGTTGTCCCCCAACTCCTTACATCTGATCCCTTTTACCGGACACCAAATCTTGCCCAGAGCTTGTGTCATCCCATCCGCGTACCCAGCTTTTGTCGAGAAGTGCTTGCCAACTGCTTGAGGATGTCGGCCAGCCTCACCTGACCCTGACTGCCAAGCACCCCTGACAGCCCTCCACTCCTCCTCCGTGAGCTTTAGGCCACCCAAAAGGCCCTCCAAGTCCCCCATCGCCTTCCGCCCTTTCTCCATCCGGCAGTGGCACACCACCAACGCCAACAGCACCGCCCCACACCACCAGGACCTCCCAACTACTTCTCTCCTCCTCCTCCGCCGCCCCCACACCAACACATGCCCCTCCACCAGCCACGCAGCTCGCCCACACCACCAGCACCGCCACCCCCTCTGCCAGTACCCTTCTACCAGCCGCACACCACCCCCACCCCACCCAAAATTAACCCTGATGGCCTGCTGCGTCGCACCCAAAGCTCCCTCCACGGACACTGGCCCACAGGGGTCGCCCCTAGAGAACCACCCCATCACCGCTGCACACAAGAACTCTAACAGCCCTCCCACGCCCACGAGAGACTCACCAGAAACGCCGACACCGCCCACAGCCTTCCGATTCCACCGCCCAGCCCGCGCAAGACTGCTCCGCGCCGGCCTCCGCCGTCCCGCCGTCTGCTTTCGTCAGGGAGGCTGCCGTCACTGCCGCCCGCTCACTAGAGACAGCTTCGACGACACCTTGAAGCTTCACAGCCCGCCATGAGAACTAGAAGGAAACGAATTGCACAGGGAAAGGGGAGATTTGGGCTTGGAGTGTGTGGGATTGGAGGAGGAATTTGGGGAAAGACCAACCGAAACCCTAGCACCAGGGTTCGGACAAGCTTCGAGCCGCTGAGTCCCGTAGGAGTCAAACAGCCGAAGACGTGATAAAAAGGACTTGACAAAAGAAAGAATATGGCAAGAGTAAAAAACAGATACGACTTCGGTCCACAGTTCCGGAATGGCACGAAAAAAATAGGTCCCATGATGCGGCCCAATCAATTCCTAGCGTTAAATCATCTCTCGTTGAACCACGGCCGTTGGATCAAGAAGCTAACGCATATAAACGCCAAATCCTAACTCCCTTCCAGTTGGTCACTCCTCCGACCTCCTTTTCACCCGTGAGTCCGTGACGGCGCCGACGTTCCGGTCTCCCACTCGCTCTCTTCCCGAGTCTTGTTCTTCCTTGCGCTCTCTCCGCGCACCCATGGACCATTAATGGCGCACGCGCGCTCTTTCCGAATCCCGTCCTCCCTCTTGCTGTCTTCTCGCACGCATGGAGCAGGCCGCTTCGTGCCAAGCCGAGGCCACACGACGGTGGTGCCAGGTTGCGTAACGGCAGCAGCGATGGCGAGGCTCGCGACGCAGGGACACAGCGGTGGCGCTCACGACAGCAGGGGCGCATAAAGACGGTCGGGGGCTCCTCTTCACGATCTTATAGTGAGTGTGGTGTTTTGCGCGGCGTAGTTTATTTTTCTTTTGCTGCTCTTCTCCCTTAGCACTCGCTTTCCTCGTGATTTTGACGCATGCTCCTTGATTTCTTTCTCAGATTCGGCGAAGTCGCTCGTTTGTTTTTTCCCTCAGATTCGGCGAAGTCGCCCACGTCCGCGGAGGCGCTCCGCTCTGCCAGTGCCTATCCACAGCGAGCTCTATAATTTGTATATATTGATTTTATTTTAGAATAGAGGGAGAAGAAATCATGAATTTAATATTGGTTTCATTTGAGTAGTCATGATCGGAGATAACAATTGATTTACTTATTTGATTTGGGTTGAAATTATAGTTGCCTTATTTGCCGGTTTAATTTGAAGAGTCATGGTCTAAGTTAGCCTTATTTAAGTAGTTTGATTTGGATTCCAATACGGATAAAAGCCGGGAGAAAGCTGAGACAAAAAAATTCAATCTTGATTTTCTTTATTTCAGGCTTAGTGTTCCATCCGGCTCCGTTCAGTTAGGTCCGATAAACCAGCCATTAGAGTTTCTTTTCTTACTGCCTGCCCAGTGTTTTGTTTGTCCGGGTGTTCCCGATTTCCTTCCACTATCCTTATGCGCCCCTGCTGTCGTGAAGAGACGAATTTCGTCTGTTCTACCCACGAATTTAAGTCCAAACGAAAATTATTGCATAAATTTTGCCTCTTTATATCTGGAAATGGACTCAGCCTTATACTAGGGAAAAAAAATAGAAAATGAAGTAAAATATGATTTTCTTTACTTCAGTTTTGGTGTTCTATCCGGAATTTTTGGTCGATTTAGAGTTCTTTTTAGATTCGATTTGGACTTGCCGATTTATTCTTTCCTTCTCTGTGTCCCATACTACTACTGTCTGTGTTCTGTACGACTTAGTTTTCATCTCTTACTCAAAGTAAACTTGCTTACTCAATGTACACGCGTGGTCTGTATGGATTGCTAACTGAATGCGGTTAACAGGTAGGTCAATAAATAGACCAGACTAAAAAAAATCCAGACAAAAAAATCAGTTGAAATTTTGGCTCTTTATTAATAGGTATAGATGTAGATATAGATAATCTGATTTGGACCAATGGGTCACTGGGCCGGAACTCAGGCCTGCTTCAGGCCCATGAAAGTTTCTAGGGTGCTTGATCAAACGGCCCACGTGCCTCATCTTCGTGCCCCGATGACCAGCCGCCGCCGCCGCCCTACCGCCCTACGCTACACCTGATGATGCTCTAGCCTCGTCGGTTCCTTCGCCAAGCCTTCTCCGCAAGCTTCGCCGGCGACGAGCACCCATCGGGTATGCGCACCCGCCCCTTCTCTTTCCTCTCTGCTGTGCGAAACGGAGCATCTGAACCCTAACTTAACCCAGTACAATTTGGGTATTTGTATCCGGATCTGATCTACGAGTGATGGAGTAATTACAAGTGTTCATATTCATATGTAAATGCCCACAGTACTAACTTACTTCAATTTTCTTTTTGCAAAAATTATGCTTTATACGTGTGTGCACCAAGTCCTTTACTATGTCGGCCTTTCCCTAGAAGATTCATTCAAGCGAATAATTATGTGGGCTTTTTTTTTTCTCCATGTGCAGATTGCCGGCTCTACTTGGTGAGCCGCACCGATGGCGGAGGAAGCCAATGTAAGCACAGACCTGCCGCCTTTCCTTCCCTAGTTACTTATTATACGCCATGTCTATGTCTCGTCTTTTGGTTACAAATCTAACCGTGACTGGCTCTTCAAACAGGGAAAGAAGGAAGAGGAGGAATTCAGCACGGGCCCTTTGTCAGTGCTGATGATGAGCGTCAAGAACAATACTCAGGTTGCTCGTTTTTTCTGTTAATTGGTGATGTCTCAGCTCACCACTTAACATGTAATGTTTTCCCTGTTTTAACCATCTGTCTGTCCTTATCGATTGTCTGTTCCAAGTATATGCAAATTCTGGCATTCTTGTCTTGTCTGGTGACATTGTTTGACTCGTCCAAGTATGCAAATGCTGATATGCTTGACCGTGTACACCTGGTTGTCTCTTCTAAGTACGCAAATGTTAGCATTGTTGTCATGTGATTGTATATCATTCTATGTTTTTTTTTTGCAGTTACTTCCTTGAATATCGTGTCACCACTAGGTTGTGCGACCATAATTTTTGTATATCCCTTGTGCCAGTTGGAATGTTGCTTTCATATTTTAACTTTTCAGCTCTCCCATCAAAGAAAAGGATCAGCTCTGTGTTGCATAGCATCTACATCTTCCTTAGCTGCTATTCTCATATAATTCGCCACAACATGGCCTTTCATTTCAAGCTTGCTGTTCCCAGAGATTACACCGTGATTGGAATTTGGAACTTGTGAGTGACTAGGACATGTTTGTTTTCCTTGCCTAGCCTTGCCCAACAAGTTTACTTGTCAAGCAAACATGTTTTGTTCCTTGATTGGTCTGGATTTGGGCAAGGTGGCAAGAGTTTTCTTGGTTTTGACTTTTGAGGGGCTGTCCCCCACTATCTAGGTTCTCCCTGCCAAACCTTGTTTAGCTGGGCTAATGGACAAGGTTGGACCAAGAAAACCAAAATGCCCTCTATCACAGGTTCCTCAGTTTACATTGTCTACCCTCCTGCATTGCCATTATGGATCATATATCTTTTAATTCATTCCAGAAGTCAGATTTTCCCCCCTGGATCTGTTTTCTCAATGTAATGGTTGATTTTGTTTAATCTGACTAATTAGATGTTGAGTTTATTCTGCCAAAGTTGCTTGCTGGTTGCTCTTTGTGTTATGGTCAACATATCTCTTTATTTTGATGAAATACAAAAGTAAGTTTGCACCGATTCACCTACTGGATGGAATGATTGATTTTGTTGTAAGCTGACTAACTGGGTGTGTTTGAACTCATTTAGCGAAAATTGCTTGTCAGTTGTTCTTTAGGTTATGGTCATGGTCATGGATCTTTATATCTTTGATCTGATGAATGCAAACATAAGATTTCACTGAGCTTGTTAGACAATGATTTTCATGTACTGGCAACTACTAGTTTTAATCCTTGACCTCTGTCTCCTACAAGTGCCAAGCTATGTCAATGTTACTCCACAGCTATATCATTGTTTCTCTCCGATATGCTGCATTTTTAAGCACTGTATGCTACATTGTTCAGTGCGTGCTGCATATGCTTTTTAAGCGCTTTGTATTCTGAATATGTGTGCTCTCTTGTACATGTTAGGTTCTTATCAACTGCCGGAACAACAAGAAGTTACTTGGTCGTGTCAGGGCATTTGATCGGCATTGCAACATGGTTCTCGAGAATGTTAGGGAGATGTGGACTGAGGTGGTAACACGGTAGCCCTGCCTCCGTATTGTTTCCATATCTTGTGTTGCTGTGTTCATTGACATCTGTTGCTTTTACTGCAGGTACCTAAAACTGGCAAAGGCAAGAAGAAGGCTCTTCCGGTGAACAAAGACAGGTTCATAAGCAAGATGTTTCCTCCGTGGGGATTCAGTCATCATCGTTCTCAGGAACCCAAATTGAGTTGACGACTTTGCTATGTTGATGTCTAGTCTGTATGCCAAATACTCTAAACATGGTTATGTAATGTAAGAGATGGTTCTTCTTGATCCAGAATTAGCTGTGTCGATGGTTGAGTGTTTTAGACTTTTAGTTGGGTGCAATGAAATATGAATTCACCAATTGGTTCATTAATACACTCGATTGTTGGCTGAAGACAAATTTAGAACCACCATTGTTTCATTCTTTGATTCCCATAATGCAAATTTAACTGATTTAGCTTAGAAGCTGACATTTTAAGCATGACAGAATCATACATTTATTTACAGATACACAAGACTATCGAATAGACTTTGCCGTGGAGAATCAAAGCATAGCTTGAGATAAGCAGTATATTAGTCGGTACACAATTCGAACTGAAATGAAGCGCACAAGTGTGCTTAAATCCATGCTTATTAATGTTCAAATCCATATCATAATTGTTCATTTCTTACCCTCCCCAATCTTATCCATACCCATTGGATAATAACCATTTTTATCCACATTCATTGTTTTGAATTGAACCACTAGTTTTTATCGATACTAGCAATCGTGTCCAGTCTACATGGTTTAAGTGATTGTTGAGTGGATCTATAGGGCGGCCCAGTCGGCATTGCCCCCATAGATCTGCCCCTGCGTGCAGAGGAATTTGATGGTACAGTTCATCCTTTTCATTTCTTATAACTACATGAATAAAGCCGGATCCACCTCACCAAAGAATTGTTTTTTTTTTTGGTTTTTTTTTTACTCATATAGTATTGCTGCATCACTTTTTTCTTTTGCGAGGATACTGCTGCATCACTTTTGTTTCTGCAAGAATATTTTGTGATGATGCAAGATCAAACACATCCTTCACCATAGTACTTGGACAGTTGGACAAGATAATTATTGAGAAAATATTTCCAGTTGAGAAATGGAGTTCTCTGTTTCTTCTAATCAGCAAGTACTCAATAATAACCCTCTGTTTCCTTTCTTTCTATTAAATGGATCACAAATCTGAGGTCAGTGATCTCGAGCTTTGTGTTTTCATTTGTCTCCCCTCTTTCCAGGGAACCAAAGAATGAGCTTGGAAGTAGGAAAGCATGATTCCCTCAAGTAACTCATGCGTTCCTCTCCACCAGTGGTCAAATGGCCTTTTGTTATGAACTTATTACTACTATAAATGATCTATACCATGATAACTTCTCTTATCCCTTCTTAACGTTAACTTGTGCTTTCCTCATGCTCCATGCCTTTAGCTGGGGCACTTTGACGGTGCTAGTGCCATTGTTGAACACATAAAAGTGAGTGCCGTCATCGATGAGCGCCATCGGGTAGACTCTAGCCATGATGCAGACCCTGCCACGTCCACCGAAGCTCTCCACTGCAGAGCGATCGATCTGCAGGGTGTGCAGAGGTGTTGATGTTACAGTCTACACATTTCATTTTCTCCCTACATGAAGAACACTGGAAGCAAAGCCACCCCTCAACTCACCAAAGTTCTCAAAGATACCGTCTTTTCCTTCTCCATGTCGAATTCAAAGAAGCCTCCATAGGCTGGTGTGTACAGCTCTGGTCTCAAGGACGACCTGCGAATAAATAATAAGAAAAAAATTACTTCTTAATTAATTGATGAAACAAAAAACATGAAGGTTCTTAAACGTCAAGATGTCTCGATAATTTAGCCAATGCTGGGAAAAAAGGAGGTGAAATGTCTGTACTAACTTTCTCAGATCAGAGCACATAAGAATCATGTACTTCTCCTGTGATTTGTAAACTCTGAAGTGCACAGAGGTGTGCTCTTCCATGTTTTCAGATGCAAGAACCACAAGCCCAAATGGGCCAACGCCGCCATGAACGGACGCATCTGCTTCCCGACAGTGCTTCTCTGTGTCTAAGAGCCAGGAAGGGTCAAAAGGATCGGCACTGTCTATGGATGTAAGCTCGAAATCTATCTCCACATCTGCCTGTTTCAACAAAAAAAAAATGTGTGCCAGATTATCTACAGTTCTATGGACCTTCGTTCTATTATCTTAAAAAATGAAACTCTGAAATGGAGAAACCTAAGTGTACAGAATGAATGAAACTAACCTGCAGAGTATCAATTTCCTTAATCTCAAACAGATCCCCCTTCTTGAGCTCCAGGCCTTGATGGCTGACTTCATTTCCTCGAAGCGACTCGATCTCTTCAACTGGCCATTGCAGCAGTTGCTTACTGTCTTTATCTAACCATATAGTCCTGGGGATTGCCTAATAAATGTGAAAAGAATGATTGTGCATAGTTACACTGACAGAAGCATGCATGTTAAAGCAAGGGCCACTACTAATTCACTAGAAAACAGTAGGTGACGTAGTCAATTAGAAGCATGGATTCCAGCCCAACCTTTGGCAACGTCATCCGACGAACTGTCTGTCTCATTTGTCCAACCCCAAATGATCCTCCTGGCTTTCTTCGAATCGAAGAACGACTTTGAAGCATAGTAATTGCCATAATCAATCCTTGACCACAGTCTTCGGTCCTCAAGTACGGTATCTGGCACAAAGGCATCACCTTTCAGATCATAAACACCAATCATGTACTTGTCACAATTGTCAAGGCTCATTTTGAGGACATGTTTGGCGCCATTCGGGATAGCTTTGGACAAGTCCAGCCCAATGTTCTTGCCCGGTAACACTGCAAAGAAATCTGGGCACTCCCACATGGTGTAGGCATTGGAAGAGTATAGTGGGTGATCCACTCTAGTCCAGTGCACAAAATCCTCACTCCTGTACAAAAGTGCAGCACCGTAGCCATTCAGTTCTGCCCCAACTGCTATCCTCCACAATCCATCCGGTCCAATCCAACCGGTCGTCGGGTCTCTGAAGGTTTGGGTTCAGTCCTTGTCCAACTGGTTGGATCAGTGGGTTGTTGTCTGGCTTGATCCATTCCCTCAGGTATGGATCAGACAAATTCTTTGGAAATGCAATGTTTTGGACCTGACGCTTCTCTGTGTCAGCACCAGTGTATATAATGGCAGGCTGATCAGTCTCGAGAATTGTGGCTGAACCTGTCCAGCAACCATTGATGTCGCTCGGAGACGTCCGCTCTATTGCTGGTTCAAGCCGGATCCAGTTGATGAGATCTGTTGAGACTGAGTGGCCCCAGACTATGTTACCCCAGAGAGAACCTTTTGGGTTGTACTGGTAGAATTGGTGATAGATACCATTGTAGTACATTGGTCCTGAAAATTAAGGCAACAATGGTTGAGGAGCGCTTCAGCTTCTTCTACTACAGTTTTGTATGGAAGCAGTACCATTTTGGTGTGAGAGATACATAACATACCATTTGGATCTTTCGAATTGTTGTTAAGCATTTGAAACAATCGCCAATTCATTTGGATTTTCAAGGACGAAAAAGAAAGATGATGTCAGAAACTTGTGATGAAAATATAATCAACATATATAAGACGGTACAAACAGGGAAGACCCTAGAGGCCAAAACATGCTTCAACAACCTACCACCTTGCCCACGGATTACATACATATGACAAACAAATGGATCTTTCATGTTTTCAGACAAATTTTCAGTTGGCCTGAATGGTAAGGACTAGTGCATTGCCTAACTGAAAACTTTGAGACAATACTTCAGACTATGGCAATGGAGTGCAAAAATATTCAGCAACGAATAGCATCGATCCCTTTAGGCAAAATATTGCTATGACTTTACTAAAATGTTACAGCTAGCAGTGCCATAAATGTGACCACCTATATATTCTGTCCTGTGCAGCATCCATCAACTACCAACAGGACTGCACAAGTAATGAGTTGCCTACCTGCCTTCCCCTCTGGCCCTCTCCTCACATGTATCATGAACACAGAAAAAAAATACTAGCTGGGTTTAACCTCACCAACTGGTAATTTTTATTCAGAAAGAGAAGGAAACTCTCTCCAGTTGGGCAAAAATCAAACAAACTACCTTTTCTTGATCCAAGGAAAGAAGCTCAAATCAGAAGACACACGACAACATGACTGACCAAAAGTCAACAGGTGAAAACTAGAGGGGAGAGAAGAATACCGTTGATCCAGTTCTTGGGAGGCTGGAAGTGGTACGCAGTCCTTACTTGGTGCTCACGATGGAGGAGACCTTGGGAGCCTGTGGGTACAGGAAGACTCTCTGGTGGCCTGCGCGACTCCGCTCTAGTCCTGCTTCTGCTCCAAAGACCAGATTCATCGTAGGAGAAAAGGACAAGGAAGAAGAGGAGGAAGGGCCAAGGTCGGAGGGCCATGGACATGGAGGAGGAAAGACAGAGATGGGGATTCAAGATTAGATGAGGAGATGCTTTGTTAACTCGTCAACTTGACGAGGTGACCAGTAGTAAACAAACAGTCTTTGCTTAGGTTGGTTCAAAGAGCAAGGAGACAGGAGAGAGCGGTCTCAGAATATTCAGAGGAATACATAAGGCACGGTCAGTGGCTTGTTTCCATTGGCTGCTGACCTGCTTGTGGGCTGTGGCTGCTCACTTTACATCCAGAACCTCGCTTTGTGGCAATATATCACCATGAAACTGAAAAGGGGAACAGCTGAACATGTTCGAATTTTATCTGAATCTGCCTCAGATCAAGGCTCAAAATGAAAATATTCGAATCATTTGGAGTGTGTGTGTGTGTGTTGTTGCGTGCGTGCGAGTGTGTGTGTGTGTGTGTGTGGTGTGTGTGTGTGTGTGTGTGTTGTGAGAGAGAGAGAGAGAGAGAGAGAGAGAGACGCGTTGAAGCCTTGGACATGGAGGGATCTTTTGAGCTGACACTATATACACTTAAACATCTGTTTCTTGCATTGGGCTTGGTAAAGGTTTATTGGTCTGCATCTGCTATTGCTGCTAGCAAGATTAATTATCAGAATCAGTCAATGGTGTCTTGCGATCTCTAGCGAGATTAGTTATCAGGATCATGTTCAGTCCTTCGATCATCAGTCAGAGCAACCATTGATCAAATGAAGACCATCAACGTTCAGTTCCTTGTGTGTTGCTGTATGTATGCATTTGTGGCTGGCTGACTGGCTCAATAACGTCGTTGTTAGTTCAACAAAGAATCGATGGCAATTATGCCATTCACACTGGGTACTTCTTTTTTTTTAAAAAATACTGTATTAACATTATTTGTTATGAAAAAAAGGAAATTGACAGCGTTGTTAGTTCAACAAAGAATAGGATGGCAATTATGCCATACACAACTGGGTACTTCTTTTTTTAAAAAAAATACTGTATTAACATTATTGTTTATGAAAAAAAAAGGAAATTTACAGCTGTGGGATTTGAACCCAACGCCCTTTCGGGCCAGAGCCTAAATCTGGCGCCTTAGAACAACTCGGCAAACTGTCATTTGATTAAATTCTAGTGTTTATATTAATAACGTTAAGATTAAATAACCTTAGACCACACGGTCAAACTGTTTGCAGTTAATAGCGTTTCTATTGTAGAAAAAAGCGTTTACTTAAACCAATTGTAACGATTGTGGTTTTTCTACAATTGCGCTATTAGCTTTTTATTAATAGCGTTTACTTCGTAACGATGACTTTTACTCTTGTGGTTTAGTTATTAATAGCGTTTACTTTGTTTGTTGTAACTTGAAGTTACATATTACCTTTTGCTTCGGAGTTTGGTTGAGGTAATTTTTATATGCCTGCATAGTTTAGTTTCACGATAAAGTTACATATTACCTTTTGCTTCGAAGTCTGGCTGAAGTGATTTTTATATGCCTCTATAGTTTAGTTTTCACGATGTCATGGAGCTCGCTTTAACTTTGTCGGTTTAAAAAAAACAATAGCACCTAGAAAACGCAAATTTCATATCATACGAATACGTAATTTGAGGCTAAGCATTACAATTGAGTCTTTTACTTTTCAAATCGACACTAAAAAACAAACAAAATATTGCCATCAAGATCACATCATCACTAGAAATGTTGTTTGTTTCGATCAAAAGAGAGTTAAATCTCATGCTGGGATTGTTTGTATGTCTGTTTGACAAGTCTTTTTAATGGAGGGGCAGATTGTGCAAGGTGCCAACGTGGTAAAAGGAGCCAGCCTTGCACTGTTCTTACCACAAGAAGGATGCTTGCCCAGAAGCAAAAGCACTGTTCGTCCACTTGCTTGAGTCTGCTTAGTCAAATATATAGTCCGGCCTACGTGCCGTCGGGTTTTGCCCTAGTTCTAAACATCCCAAAGTGTGGGAGAATTTTTTGTCCTTTGTTTTGTTGCTTCCCTTAGCGTTCTGAGCATAGGAGGTTTAGTCTGTGGAGTTAGATCCCTTGGTGATCTATCTCATTGGCGGATTTGCTCTTCAGTAATTTTCTATGTTTCTTTGCTTTTACATGACACTATGTAACGTTGCAGGAGTAATGAAATTCGGCCTTGGCCTTCCTGGAAAATATTCCCATCATCACTTCATCCATAATACAGTAGGTTGACAACAGAAGTAGCCAGCCAAGTGCTCTTGGTCATGTTTTACACGTTCACCATAGAACATGCGACGACAATAAATTGTCAGAGTAAACCTAACAAAATCTGCATCGCCACATGACTACAGAATTTTAAGATGTGTCTACATAAAACATCTGCTAGGTACGCTCGAAATTCGCTTCTTTGTACATACAGATCCATGTTAGCTTCCAACAGGATTTTTTCTTAGCATGGAGAGAAGCGGCCACAGAATGGCTATTCTTAAGGTTTAGAGGGGGCGTGCATGCGCATTTACCAATCTTCATCCAGGGTAGCCCGATGGAAGCACAGCACTGTGCATACAAGGATGAAGAAGGATGTGAACTCGATGAACATGGCCCCCGTCTCAATTAGGCCAGCATGCCTCAGAATTGCTGGAATCGCAAGGCTTCCCATGGCGGATGCACCAGTCAGGAATTTTGCTGCATTCATCCACCTGAGATTATTACCACCACAGCTGATCAGCATCACTATGACAGCACATGATATGAATGAAACCATCGAGTAAATACACTAAGTAATATATTCTCTCAGTGGCCTATTATTCATGTCTGTGAATTGTACATTTCCTAAGTAACCAAGAGCATCAAACACTAAACTTACCCTCCACCTTCTCTGCTAGTCAAGAAGTGTGTGGATCCCCACCAAAAAACAGGCATGGCATTGGTACAAGGACATACATGAGAGCTGCAGAATCATAAACATGCAAAGAATGTCAGTGGAAAAACTATGACAATTTTCTCATTGACCAAGGAGGGTACCAAAGTAACAGTAACCTGCTAACATGGGCCACCAGTTGTTGTAAAAGCGCATGCCTGTACATCAAAATTAAAAAAACAAGCGTTACGGAGTAACAAACAGCAATAACATGACAGCTTAATGCCGCCTTCCACATGAAGACGCTATAACTGGAACATAGTTGATGGTGTGTGGTGTTGTGTCTACACAGTTTTTGTGAATGCAAAGTGCTTTCTCCAGCACATTTGGCTCACTCAAATATGGTAATGAATGCTTCTAGCTTTTTCCTTTTTTATTGTTTGCATCATGCTATGCACGATCACAGGACAAACTATAGGCATACATTGTGGGAAGAAGAGATCAAGAACATGAAAACAGCTAAGTTATCGCTTCTCAAACTACTCATGTATACACACATAAGTAGTGATTAATAGGTATCATAGAAAGCTCTCAGTGATCTTAATTGTTTCTATAATAAGAGGGCTACGAGTTCTTCCTGCAATGAGAGGCTAACAGGAGATTGAATAAGTGATCACGACGTACCAGTATCTGCAGTAGAATACTCGTGGAGAACATGAACGCGAGTCCAGCGAGCCTGTAACAGGAGGAATGAATCGAACAAAGCTTTGGGTAAATGGAAAACAAAAGTTACTTAGAAAAGATTGAGGCGATGAGCTTACACTGTAGAGAGAAGCATCAACAGTATGTGAGCAGCAGCAGCATCCAGCACAGAGGTTCAAGGAGGGCAAGCAGACAAGTAACAGATAAACAGAATTAGTAAAAGAAACCCTTTTAGCTATTTGAAGAAGCAAGGTAGCTGGTAATCTAATACAGTTCGAGCTAATCTGAGCACTAGATTCAAAAATAATATCATTTGATTGAAAAAAAAATGAACTTGTCAAAACAGAAGGTGAAAATCACGACAAAAGCACTATGAGCTACTCCATCCTAAGTGGTTTTATTTCATGAGTTTTTTTTGTAAAGTCGTAAATCCAAAATGCTGCAGTGGCAACAAGCTCCCTGTCCAAACGAGCACTTGCAGATAACTCGAACGAACGAATAATCCAGTGCTGGCTCTGCCGCAAGCCCTGACTAACAAGGGATACAGACCTCACATTCCATAGCTAAGTTAGAGCGCACCATCCATCATCCATAATCTAATTGGGATCTCCGAATCCCTGAATTCGAAGAGAACAACCGAACCCTTCCATCGGATCGGAACCGAACCCTAGCAACAGCCCAATCGCCCCGACTACATGCAAGAATCGGCGTCCCAGACGACGGGAATCGAAGCAGGAGTGCAGGACTCGAGGAATTTATCGGGGAGGGGGAGAAGGGCCGTAGACGCACTCACCTTCGACGGTCATCGCCATCTTCGCTTTCCTCTTCAGCCGAGCGTTGGGAGGGGACAGACTCGAGTCAGACTTCTCTTTTTTTTTTTCTTCGTCCGTTCCGTTTCATCGCTGACGAGGCACGAGAAGGAGCCACGCGTTAGTCAGTCCGAGGCTGGCATGTGGGTCCTACTACAAGTTGGAGGCCCACCAGTCAGTGGCCCGTTAACGGGCAACGCCGTTAGGGTATCAGAAGGGATCATCAAAACGGCAGACGCCGCAGCGACCAGCCACCACCAATCACTTCGCGGGCGGCGGCGCGATGGGGCGGCTGACCGAGGAGCAGGCGGCGCGCGAGGCGGGCAAGGCGGGGACCAACGTCGACGTCCCTCGTCCTCACCCACCGCGCGCTATTCGACGTAAGTCGAGTGGAGTGGAGTCTCTCACTCTCGTCGGCCCCTGCGTGCTGCTCTGTTACTCACAATCCTTCCTTTGTGGTGCTGCGTGGTGGATAAAATGCGCAGGTGTCGTGCCTGAGCAGCTTCAAGAACCTGGAGCACCTCGACATCAGCTTCAACTGCCTCGTCACCCTCGAGGTACCTCTTGTTAGTGTAGTCTATCTAGTGGTAAATGAGCAATGCTGTCACACACAGTCCCCCAGAGCTATTGAGGATTGGGGGGGGGGGGGGGGGGAGGGGGTGGTGCACACAAGTTATCATATATATATATATATATATATATATATATATATATATATATATATATATATATATTTATATAATATAATATATTTGTGTGTGTGTGTGTGTGTGTGTGTCGTGCTTCTGGTGAAATCTCACTCGTTGCCATATCATGCTCTTATTATTATCTCTTTGACCGCATTTTCTCGCTCTCACAATCGCCCAATAGTAGCAATATATAAGTTCATACATGGTTCAAAAGATTAGGAGCTATGCAATCCTTTTCATGAATTGGTGACCGCCGATTTTGGTTCATGGAAACATATAGTGCTTCATATAGCCTGCTGCTGCGTGGACTTCAACTGGTCTGCTTATATGCGCCTATTTTCGCTTAAAATTATTGCTTTTATATTACCAAGGGTTTATCCTCCTGTGCCAATTTGAAGAAGCTTTTGGTTAAAGAAAACAAGCTTGTGAGCTTAAAAGGTGTTGAGGGGCTATCAAAGCTGCAGGTGAGTTACCTCTCCGCCCTGTCCCGCCCAGTACTGAATCTTGCCACGTTACTTTGACGCACTAACCTCACTTGAGAGTTGCTGTACAGGTACTGAATGCTGGCTACAACAAACTTACAAAAATGGATGAGGTCACATCTTTAACAAGCTTGGGAGCATTGATTCTTAACGGTAATGCAATTGATGAATAATCTAGACTGTCCATTATTCCTATTTCCCTCGTTGGTAATATACTTGATTTCACGAGAACCTTTGCAATTTCTAATGCAGATAACAACATTTCTTCCATCTGCAAGCTTGATCGGTTGCGACAGTTGAATACACTTGGTATGCAAGTCGAAACCGCACATGTGTAGTGGCTTGAGCTGGATTACATTACCCTGCTGACGCATACTTGCATCGTTTTCTTAAAATAAGATGATCAGCACCTTTCCCATTAAGAGATCATGTACAATGCTGTTCATGACTTTGTTATTATAACTATAGAAATTTGCATGGTAATAATAGTTTTTGTGCACATGACATCTGTTTTGCTTCTCCTCCCTTCACTTAGTTGTAACATTTACTCCACTGCAGTTCTCTCTAAGAATCCTGTTTTTACCATCGGCAGTGCTTTGGTCAAGGCTAAGTCTATGAAAAAGGTATTATTCATTTCTTTATCCTTAGTACATAATAACTATAGAAAAGAATGTGTTGTTTCTTCTGTATATATGACTAATGTGTTGCTGTTACTTCTTTCCATAGCTATCCTTGTCTCACTGCCAAATAGAAAATATTGGATCTTCTCTTGCTGAGTGTGTGGAACTGAAGGAACTTAGGCTTTCTCACAACAAGATCAGTGTATGATTTCATTGGTTTTCCTTTTGCACTTTGATTGGTGTCCTAGATAATATTTGTCTATTGCACTTGATGACTGTGACTTCTGCTTTGAATCTACAGACCATCCCTTCAGATTTGGCCAAAAATATGAAGATCTTGAACCTTGATTTGGGGAATAACTTTATTGAGAGGAGTTCAGATTTGAAGGTTTGCACCTATCACTGTTTGCCAATTAATCTGTCATGAGTTATTTCTGACTGTAACAGTCACTTGTTTCATTGCCAGGTACTTTCTGAATTGCGCTACTTGAGGAACCTTAATTTGCAGGGAAATCCCGTTTCTGAGAAAGATAGTCTTGTCAAAAAGGTGATCCCCCTGACCAACTTGAATTTTTTGTATGTACTGCAATTCTGTAGTAATTCCAGTGTTCTCTCAGGTTAAGAAATTTGTGCCGACCTTGCGCATATTGAATGCAAAGCCCCTAGAGGCCACCTCCAAGAGTGATAAGAGCTCTAGAAAAGAGAATCCTCTGAGCAAAATAAAGACCCCATTGGGATTGATACAAAGAAGAAGGATAAAAGGAAGGAATCTAAACAAGAGTTAAAGGGCCTTGAAGAACTTGAAGTGCCAGACACCAAGGAAAGGAAAAAGGTCAAGAAGGATTCTAAGACAAAGAAATCTGAAGAGCTAGACCATGCCAATAATAGTTACTTAAAGAACAAAGACATTCAATCTTCTGTCAATGATACCAACACGAAGGTCAAGAAGGAAGCCAAGAGGAAGAAATTCGTTGACGAAGAAGATGCAGATGCTGAAGGAATTGACAATACAGAAATCTCATTTGCAGATTTAATGTTTTCAATGTTGGCAATCCAGAGACTAAGCTAAAGGACAGCTCAACCCAGGAAGCAGCTCCTGGTGGAAAGTTTGTTGGAGATCTGATAATTGATCACACGAAGAAGAGAAAGAAATCAAAAGGTGTTGTCACCATCACTGACTCCTCAGCTCTTAAGATGTTTTCCTCAATGCCAGAGGTGGGAGCAGGAGGGCTTGGCCTGTCAGGATGGGATCAGTAGCCGTATAAGTTTGCTGCCTGGTGAAGATTGTTTCATGTAATTTTTTTTTATAGAATTGGCTTGCTATAAGAACTATATAGCAGTCACCATCCGGTTAAGCTCAACAGTGTTTTGGGTCACCTGCACTTGGAACATTTGAATTACCGGTGTCATGGCTTGGAATTTTTTAAGACAAAATGTTGGCGAAAACCTCAATTTTATGTGTGCAGAATTTTCTTCCCTTCCCATCGATTATATTTACGTGGCGTGATTTGAGGAACCAAGCCCCTCTTGCACTAATTATAAGCTTATCCCTCCATTCCAATTTATAAAACTAGTAAACGCCCCGCGCGTTGCCGCGGGCAGGTCTACTCTAGTGCTATATGTCTAAGAAACCTCTGAGTGTATATCTCATAGGGGAAAGGCAAAGAAAGAAAAAGCAGTGTAAAAAGAAAAAGAGGGAAAAGACAAAGTGCTACAGGGTAACAGTAACGGGTGCCGTACCTCTACAAACCTCTACAACTGTATATGTTTCTATAGATGTTTGGCTTTTCTAGATATATATTTTTTACTATTCATTTAGATATACATTGTCTAGATACATAGTAAAATAAATAATTATATAGCAAAATGTCTTGTAACTTGGAATGAAGTGAAATCTTTAGAGAAATAAGATAGTGATGGGCATTTCATTCCATTCTGTAAAAAACAAAGAAAAAGAGGAATGGATCACTCCAAACATGGTATCAGTTTATCAATGATTCAATACTCCAGAAGCCGTTTATACAGGAAATTTAGAGCAACAGAATACTCCTGCTATCCATAATCGCAGAGAAAGGACATAAAAACGCAGAACATGACATTAAAGCGCAAATGAGCCATGGTGAAACTGTTGATTTTTGCGAAGGAACTTCAATTTTCTTCCCTTTCGTCATCCTCCATTTACTATGTGTCTATGTGTTGTTTGAACAGTTACAATTGAACATAGCTTCTGAAATCCCACTAAATTGCATGTACGAAAGAAAAGCAGTTTCTAAGCTAGGGCACTTCATACAAGTGAAGTGATTGTTTAGTTTTCCACGAAAGGATCCTTCAAGTCCACCAGAGGTCATTGTGTAGGGGTACTACCGTAGCCGCTTGCAAATAAATTCATATGGAGGAACTTTGTCAACTGCAACAAGGGTAAGGCAAGGAAATCACATTAAGTCGTAAGCTGCATGCTCAAGTTAATAGATCAACTATACTTCAAATCTAGGATAAGAGCAATAACAAACGTACCATTTCCCCAGCTAACCATTGTGGGTTGCGAAGCTATCAACTTCCTGGCAAATGTTGCAACATCATCTAGAGTAATTTCTTCCATACATTGAAGGAAGTAGTCAATAGGCTTCCTGTTGTTATGGCAACAAAGCAGAAAAAATGATCAATAGTTTACTACACATGCAAAATTAACACTGAAGTACCTAGCATACAGACTTACCTGCAACCATAAGATAACAGCTGCCTTCCAATATCTTCTGCGACAATTGCCTGCAGTAATGTTAACAGAGAATGACAAGTGTTATATTAAGAAATACCTGACAGGAAACAGGAAATAGACCAGGGATTTATGATTACCCTAGATTCAAGATTCATTAATACAGATGAAATCGTTGAGTTTTTCGCTCGTTGCAGTTCAACTTCTGTCACTGAACACACACAGACCAGAAGTTTTAGAACAGGCAGTGAAAATGAATAGCCATTATTCAAGCTTTTCAACCAAGTAGGGCACCATTCATACCTTCTCCAGGAGTTGCAACAGCAATTAATTCACTTATTGCGATATCAACAGCCTTTGCCACAAAATCTGATGGCTGGACTAGTCAAAATAGGCAAAATAAATAAATAAAAATAATACACATATCAGAGCCTCATATACAAAGAAAGTAAGGTAAAATCTGTCATGTTCAACAAAAGCATAGTTGCAGCATGAACCAAACCGTTTTTGTGTTACAGTTGACTGCTCTAAGATGTGAAACGTATCCCCAGCAGAACTTTTTCAGTGAGAAAACTAAACAAGTATACCCACCATGTTAAATAGTAGTAGAGCAACATGTGATGATCATGTTGACCAAGTTCAATCACTACTGTTCTTATTCATATTGTGCATTTTCTATAGGCTGATGGGCCATCCTAACACTAGCAGGAAGACACTGGACAACAAAGATACATCAAGACCAACTAGCGCCCACTGGATGTATAGGGAATTAGGGATAAATGCAGGATGAAAGAGCTGGCCTTAATTCGGGATGAAAATGGTCCGTAAAGATATTTTATATGCGGGAACGATTCCCTGGTCGGTCAGAAGCCCACCATATTTTCAATTTAACTATATATGATGCTAAAAGAAATCAGAAGATCAAAAGTTTAAATACGGTTATGGTGTGAAACGGTCATAAACGCTATCATTTTTATGGAAACAATTCCTGGTAAATGAAATGATCCATTTCTATTTTCATCCATAGCCTTAATCCCACTCAAAAAATCATAATCATGGAACACGATCATACAAAAGGTATCAAATTTACAAACTTTAGTTGAAAGAAGAAACAAGTTTAATTAAGAAAATATATGACACAGAATCATGCAAGAAAAGATTAGCTCACCGTGGTTAAGTAGATACCAAAGAGGCCACTGCTGTCATATACATTACTAAATGCAGAAAAAGACTCGACAGAGTTATATTTATTTAGGACACGTAGATCTGCAAAGAAACAACAATTGAGCATGGCCTTCATCAGAAATATTTCACCCATCATGTGAAACAAAAATATAGCACATGTGACAATTCTAAAAAGTCTCTAATACAGCAGAACAAAGAAACAAAAATATTGATAATGCAGCATGTGACGGTTCTAAAATGTAGCACAGTTATTGTTATTTTACGCAATCAAAGTACATTTTCTATAGCCATCCAAAGAGTTGAACAATCATCAAGTGTTCAGGACTTACAAAGCCATGAATGCATCCCTTTTCCAGGACCACCAGAGGAGAATGAGCCACCACCACCCATTAAAGTCTGCCAAATGTAATTATTGTGTATGGACATTCATAGATTAACAATTAGATAGGAAGTTGAGATCAATATACCCCAAGCTAGTTACTAGAAAACTAGGAATCATTAGCTCCACCTGTATGACAGTCATAATTGTAGTGTCTCTCTCTTGAAGCCAGCCCCCTGGCACTTCAAAAGCTAATGCAACATGTGTCCTCTGCATAAGACAGAAAGATGAGCAAAGATTATATCCAGTACGTCGAAGTAGAACAAAAGGAAAACACCAAATGAAAAAGGGTATATATAGCCCATATAGACTGGAAAGATCATATTACATCTGAATCTGCTCTGTGTCTGGAATCTCCACCAACATATGTAGACTTTGGCTTTTTCATTGGGGTCCCCTTGTGCCAATCTTTCAACAAAAGATCTGCATAGCCTAGCAAGTGTTCGTGATCAACACCAGATGCTGCTAGAACCACACGATCAGCAGTAAAATTTTCCTGTTACATACATAGCATTATTCTCAATCTTTTTGTATGATAATGCTTCATCAATTTTTGGAAATAAAACAGAAAAATAACCATATGATATCAAAACCGTGCTGGTAATTTTGGCTTATCTATGGTATCTTGAGAAATAACACATTAGCATCAAATGGTTGCAGCATTCTCTCAGTCTTATCAACAATTACAGTCATTGCATACTGACTACTTCAGTGCTGATAAGTTCTTGTGTTGTATGTTACCTGATAGTAGCAAGAATTGCATTCCAGCATTAAATTAGACAACTTGAAGAACCGTTATGCAGTATTTGTGAACTGATAATATTTAAGTTATGAACCTAAATAACAAAATACCTACCATAACTTAAATATATATATGTTCCGTGCTGACTAGGTTTAATCTGATACTGCTGAGGTATGGTCACTTCAAACTATGTACTTATTAGCAGTAAGTCGATTCTTAGTGGAATGCAGAAATCAAATGAATAAAGGTATCCTGCGTGTTTGAGAAAAAAAAATGAATAAGGTAATAAAAAAAAAGTGACCTTACATGATAGAACTTTTGAATAATTTTGTCATTAATTCTCCCAAGGGCATTCTCAGGAGCTATTAGCGGATTTGCAAGAGCACCCGAATATCCAACAAGGTTAAGCTGTTCATGAAGAAACCTCTCAGGGTTCTTCTGCAGCTCCTGGACTTCTTCTCGAGCAAGGATCAGCTAGCAAAACAGCACAGCAGTAAATCAGTGACCAAACACTTAAAGCACCCTGAGAGAGCATCTACTGGGGAAGGACTCCAGTCCATCACGGGTCACCTGCCGTTCGACTTCTTCCTGGAGGAAGAGCGGGTTGCACATGCAGTCGATGAGGATCTCGAGAGCCTCCGGCACGTATGCCTTGAGCGTGTCATAGCTGTAGACCATCTGCTCCCTGGAGGCTGAGGCGCCGACGTTGGCCCCGGTAAGCTCGAGTTGTCTCACGATGTTGAGGTGGCTCCGGTGCTTGGTGTCCTTGAAGGCCATCCTCTCCAGCAGGTGCGACACGCCAGTGGTCTCCCCAGACTCGTAGACGGAGCCGGAGTTGACGAAGAAACCAATGCACGCAGAAGGACCCTGCCGGAGATGAGCCCCACAAAGCAGCAGCTTCAGAATCAATCCGCACTGGAGAAAACCGAAGGAACAACGGGAAGGGAAAAAAAGGTACTATCGGGTGGTACAGCGGCTGTGCGCTGTGCATTACCGGAACGTCCTCGGTGGCGACGCGGAGGCCGTTGGGGAGCGTGGTGACCAGGGTGGGGCTGCGGCTCAGGTTGTCAGGGAGACACGGCGGGAGGTCCAGCCCTGGAAGAGGGCGCAGGAGTGAGCCCTCACAGTCGGCGAAGGCTTCAGCAGCGGAGAGCTGTCGCGCCGCCGCCGCCGCCGCGGGTTCCAGACCGCACGCCTGCGGCGCGATGGACGGGAGCGCCGAAGCGTGAGCCAAAGCAGTATAGGTAGTCGGTAACAGGCGAGAGAGAGAGAGAGACGAGAACCGGAGGGTGGCATACCTTGCGGAGGGCGCGCGTGGCGGAGGAGCGCAGCCGCGGCAGCATCCTGGAGAGCCTCGCCATCGGAGGCGACGGCGGTGGAGTTTCGCGTTCAAGAGGTGGACTCGGGAAGACGGGAAGGCTAAGTGGTTGGTATTCGGATTGTTGGGCCGTAGGGTTGGCTTTGGGCCTTTTTCCATTTCATAATAATGGGCCTTCGCCTTTCTTCTTGTGCAAATGGGTTGGGATTCGGCCCAGTACAAAGAGCACTCGCTTGTCGTGGGGCCTCGCCTTATCCAAACGAACACAACACAAGGCCGAGCAGCGGCAGCGGCAGCTGGTTCCTCCATTGCCTCTCATGGAGGCGTCCTTGCTCGTGGCTCCCAAGCCTTCCATGCCCAGGACCGTCTCTTCCGTCTTCTCCGCCAGAGGACCCGCGAGGAGGTGGGGGTGTCTCGCCGCCGCTGCCAAGGTCACTTGCTCATGCCCAACACGCGCGCTCTCTTCGTTCTCATGATTCTATATACCGACGTCCGTCCAGTGTTCTTGTCATGTGCAAAACAGAGAGATGCCCCGGTGGAGCACCTAACGCCTACCACCATGGAGACAGCGACGTCGGCGGGAGGCCGCGGCGGCCTGATCGCCGCCGTCACGGCGGCAACGCTA
Organism: Microstegium vimineum; assembly: GCA_022036555.1. Lineage (NCBI taxonomy): Eukaryota > Viridiplantae > Streptophyta > Magnoliopsida > Poales > Poaceae > Microstegium > Microstegium vimineum. The sequence continues at coordinate 19,846,065 of CM039137.1, read as the reverse complement.
CAATGTCACGCTTTATCAGCCGCCGGGGCGGTGGAATCGTCACCGTCGTCGTCGTCGTCGCTGGACAGCCTGTACCGCGCGGCGGCGGTGCTGGGCGACCTGGACCCGGCGACGGCGAAGGCGGTGGCGGGCGTGGCTGGGCCGGTGCTGTCGGCGTTCGGCTTCCTCTTCATCCTGCGGATCGTCATGTCGTGGTACCCGAGGCTCCCCGTCACGGAGTTCCCCTACGTGGTGGCGTACGCGCCCACGGAGCCGTTCCTCGCCGTCACACGAAGGCTCATCCCGCCGCTCGGCGGCGTCGACGTCACGCCCGTCGTCTGGTTCGGACTCGTCAGCTTCCTCAGCGAGATCCTCGTCGGACCACAGGGCCTGCTCGTCCTGCTCTCGCAGCAGCAGGGCTAGAGACCACCACTACATTTTGCTTTCTTCAATTCGTTCATCGCCAACAATATATAGTACGTACTACTGGTATATGAGAAGAGGCCATCACCGCAAACTAGAATCAAGGCTTTGCAGCTTCATGTACGGTGCAGAAAAAGAGAGAGGATGAATTTCCTATGAATTTAGTTGTCATTTACAAGGGCACACTTCGTGCCATGTCCATGTTGATACTACGGCCAACTTATTCTGTATCCCGTATAAAAATCAATCAGGCTGGCATATCATGCCAGGACTATGTACTATGCTGTCCCAATGAAGCCTGCAGCTCCGAAGTCCCCATCTATAACCTTTCCTCCTAACACTTTCTGGCGTATATTTCCTTCCTCCGTTCCGTATCGCAAAATTTCTCAGATCAGAGGGGAAAAAAGAAAGAAAAAAGAAAAATCTTCAACAATAGGTAAGGCTCCGTCACACACTCTGCACCCGAGTGGACGAGTCTCTTCATGTGCTTTGCAACTTGTAATTGCCTCCACCGACGAAGCATAAATTGGTGACAACTCTTTGTACAACTGACAGATAACTAACGATGAAAAAAAGCTGACGGCATCGGTTATTGGTGGATGGAACAAAGCTCCCACTTTCCTTCGCCATCAATGAGTTTCAGTTCCAAGGAATGGAAGGGAATCAGAGCAGGCCTCTGCAAACAAATAAACAACAGAGGGACTCCGTATTTCAGAAATGTGAGCAGGAAAGACAAACTGCGAGGGCTACAGCAAGGGAACTGCCAGCTCCAAATAAGAAGAGTATGATGAATACTTACTTGTGAAGAAGTGATGACTGTTATGCCCATGTTGGTTGCTAGCCTGTACAAATGCTCCTCAACGTCCACACTTGTGGCACTGCAAAGAGTAGCTTTCTAAGTACTGCACAGTGTGTGGTCAAGAAACGAAACGAAAATGTGAAAAACATTGAGACATACTTGGTGCATTCGTCGAGGATGCCATACTTAGGACAGTGAAAGAACAGACGAGCCTGAAAAGAAAGCAGTTCCTCCCACTTAGCATAAAGGTAGAGATATTCATTTGTTTAGTCAGCTTAAAAATCATAAGTCTTAATCACTGACCATCCCCAGCCTCTGCTGTTCTCCCAAGGAGAGAATATCTTCCCAGTTAGGAGTAGCATCCCAACCTTCTCTTTCTAGAAGATACACCAAGCGAACATTCTCTAGAATAGTCTTTAGGTGATCATCCAACATCTTGGAAGCTGTGGACTTGTCACCTACATCACCAATGTAAATATATATAATGTTGAATGTTACTAAGTTCAAAGCAACAGCAAGAAACAAAGATAGGTGGCACCTACTTATTTCGCATGAGAGCATCTTCAACTTTGCCTCCTCATGAGAGAGAGGGTATATCACTTGATCTCTCAAGGTTCCAAGACAAGTATATGGACGTTGAGGAACATTAAAAATTCCTTCAGATGGCTTGGTAAGTCTACCAGAAGCAATGGGCCACAAACCTCGGAGTACCCTAAAAATGGAACTCTTTCCACTACCATTTGGACCTTCAAGGAATAGAAACCATAGTAGAGATTAGAGAAACAATGTCAATACGGTGCTAAATTTAAATCAGACAAAAGCTGCAACATGCTATACCAGTCACAAGAAGGCTTTTCCCTTGAGATACATCACAAGACAATTGGCTAGCCAATAGCTTCTGTGATGGTGTTACAATATCCACGCCACGGAAGGAAATTATTTCTTCGGAAGTTGCATTTATAGCATCAGAAGGTAGGACAGGATCTAGATGAACAGAAGTACAATGTTCAGGTGCAAGCAAGTGATAATATCAAAAGAGAAAGATATAATCCAAATTTATCATTTGTGAACTACAGATATTCAGTTACAACCAACCTGGCATACCACTACATATTACTACTGCCACTAAATTTCAGTATGAATTGACACTTACTGCTTTGTGCTGCCTGTAGAAGCTCCTCAAGCTCAAAGATTCTGTTAATACCACCAGAGAGTTCAAGGAACTTCTTGTGTAACTCAAGAATATCACCAAACGCTATGAAGCTTTGTGACACCACAGATGCCAAGAACCTCAGAGCATGTGCCAAGTCTCCTGTAATTCCAAAAACACGAGAGCATACTTTCAAAACTCTATGCCAAAAGGAACACCACACAAAAAATGGAAGCGCTGCCAAGATTTTGTTTTTAACAACAGAACTTTGGGGAAGATTAATGCCAACCTTGAGTTGAAGTCAAAGCTCGGGCTCCTTGTGCTCCAAAGCATATAACAGACTCAACCCCCATGTCACATTATGTGGAAGTTGTTTCGTCACAAAATCATCAAAAATACCATAAAGCCATTTTTTTCTCAATAGAACCTTTGAGTGGTTGAGCAATGTCGTGAATTTAGCGTCAATCATCTGTTTTTTGGAGGGGAAAAGCAGAATGTGAGGGCACAAAATTTTACCAAGAATAGATCATGTATCAGATGACAAAGGAAAATACAAAATTGTATTTTTTTTAGCATTATATGATTTAATCAACAGATAAACTTGTGCATTAACAACATATACAGCACTTGGTATTTGGGATTTTGATTGAACCTTAAGACTGGTTTAAAATAAAGTATCATAAACTACCAGACAACACAATTTCAGAAGTGACAGAATACAGACATGTAATAATTTTGTGCAGCATTCATGTACTATGAAGAAACTTACAGCTTTCTCCCTTGATCCACCACCAAAGAAAGCAATTGACTCAGCATGTGTCCGGAATCTTGAGTGCATGAACCTTGATAAAGGTTACAGAGCCAGCAAATTACATCTTTTCAGAAGATATGAAAGTAATAAACTTTGCTAATGCTTGATAAAGTATTACTAACCTGAACGTGCCTTCAAGTTCTTGTTCTTGGTTTGAGAGATCACCAAAGTCAGGGGACACAGCTCTTAGAAAACCAAGACCTAGGAACATGTAAGCATACAGTATAGCAACCCCTCTTTGCCCAGACAAAAGCTTCATTCTCCATGTAAACCTGGTGAATTCCGATAGGGTTAGAAACCAAAGCTCAGTATTAAGAAACGCATGGCCAAAACTACGAGATCATGAAAGAGGCTCACCAAATAATATCAACCAGTGGCTTCACCATACCAGTAAGCAAGCCAGCAAGATCATTGGTCAGCTTCTCTACATCATGTGTCATTCTTTGGTCTGCATCCATACTCATACCTGAAATGTTGAATACCTGCAAGATAAGCTAGAAGTGCTCAGTTCTTGTGGATAACATATATACTACACTCCACACAATGCAGAATCTACCAAAATTTCAAAACAATAACCAATGTTAACTTCAGCTATCAAATCTATAGCCAACTTATATATATAGCCAGCTTATATAAATACAAAACAACTGGTTGATGTACAAAACTCAGTACCATGCCATTGAATTCATCCACCATATATTTTCAGTAATAACTTTCAGCAACAAGCAACCCAAGAAGTGTTTACGAACAGATTAATCAGGTACTAAGTGCCAAATGCAGAAAAATATGACAGTGTCAAACTGTCACACTCTGAAGACCCTGTTTATTAAATTACTTGAGATATACACATGGGACAAAAACAAGATAGTACCAGACTGAGGTTGTACAGTGCATATAGACACATGTGACAAACCAGATGCACATGATGACGTGAAACAAACGTAATTTGAAAATTCAAAAGCCAGAATTCTATGTCAGTTTCAAATGCTTTCTCATCCAAAATAATACATGAAGAATAGATGATTGTATGCATGTCATGCAAAAATACAAAGAATAAAGGAGGAAAAAACACTGCCACATAGTGCAATAAAAGCCTAAGTGAGTATCCAATTGGAGAAAAGCTAACCTTGTAAAAAGCATTTCTTTTCAAATAATATTGAAGCAGATGATTGGTCATGCGAATCCGCCATCCAAGGGCAATTCTTGAAGTAAGATTTCTGTAAAGAAACAATTAATAAGATCATGGAGCCGATAATATAAATTAGTTAATCCCCCAAGCAGCTTTGTATGATAATTGGATTCATCATTCATGCAGTGAAGATTCTATCAGGAACCAAATTTAGTATCTAGAAAATCTAGAAAATACTTCAAATGAGCGGAACCACAAGTTACCTCAGTGAGGGTGACACGATGGAATTTGCTGCACTTTGCAGCACACTGATGCCAGCCAAACGAACGAAGGCAGCTTTGTCCTGCTCCAAGACATACTTGACACTTGTTCCTGTCACAATCAAATATATTAGTATTAGTATATAGTGCACACAATCAGTTCTAGTTTGTGTAGTTAGCAAGGAGAATACAAAGGGTGCCAATGCAAGCAACTTCCTACTTGCTTATCAAACAGCATACCATTCAATGAAGCTATACGATCTGAAATCCAAGTGCGGGAGAATACAAGTAGTGCCACTGCAAGCAGCTGCCCTCCTTGCTTATCAAATAGCTTTGGAACCTGGCAATTGAATATTTAGGAACAATATTAGAACTGAAGAACTTATAACATCCCAAATTCATGGTATGTTTATATTAATCCAATTTAAGATTTAATCTTCTGATATCTTCAAAAATCACATGAGGAAAGAAGTTAATGAATGGTAAGAAGCAAAATGTGTCCTAACACTACAATGGATTATGAAATACAACTGTATACCAGTATTTGAGACATTGCAGCAACTCTGACAGGCAAAGGTCTTGGAGAGCATTGCAATTGTGTGACAATAGATGATTGCACTGTATGTTCTATCTCCATACTGGGGGAAGATGCTATGACCTCTGTCGAATAGGACTGCTTCTTGGACTTCATTGATGCCTTGCCCTGGGAAACAGAATCCAGTTAGAGATAGAAGATGAGCCAAATAATAACAGATGGAGGTAATAGGTTCTAAAAACATAGCAAGTACCTTTGTGCTGGTGATGAAAGCCCTTTGAACAGTAAGTGCATCAGACTTGCGATCACTTTCTGATGACTTCAGCACATCAAATTCAACTTCAGGAGAGAAGAAAGAACCATTTCTAAAATAATAAAGTCAATTTCAACATTGCTTTTTCAGTGCTAAAAAAATTAATAAAATAAAATAAAGAAAATAGAAGTATATTTCTGTAACCTGTTGTCCTGAATATCCCACCCTCCTTCACCATCTAAGGATAAAACAATTTCATGAAATGCAACTAATGCTGGACGGTGAGATATTGTTATGCATGATGTGCCCATTGCCCGAACCCTTTTGCAGAAGCGCTCTTCCATATCAGTTGTCACAGCACTAGTGCATTCATCCAGGATAGCAAACTTTGGCTTATGATAGAACAGTCTAGCCATTCCTAATCTTTGCTGCTCACCAAGAGACAATTCGTCACCCCAGTTAACTTCCTTATCAAGAGGATAGCGTTCTAGCAAGTATTCCAGATCAACCTGCAACCAACAGGAAACATTAAGGATTTCCTATCTTATTACTTTTCAGTTGCTTGCAAAAACAAAGTGAAAAGATGATGGTAAATGCTTTTTTGAGAGGCTAATTTATGAACTACACAGATATGATTGTTATTACATTCTTTAGAAGATCCACCATGCCACAATAGCTGAGTGGTTCAGTCTCTTGGTCTGCTGTGAGTGGATAGATTAACTGGTCGCGAAGTGTTCCGACAGCTGTATATGGTCTCTGGGGCACATAAAATATTTCCTTGTTGAGATTGGAACCAACACCAGGTTTGACAATATGACCAGATACCATCGGCCACAGACCCCCAAGAACACGGAAAAGGGAGCTTTTTCCACTACCATTGGGACCTGAAATAGAAGGCACATCATAAAATTAATCTCCCATGGCTGCAACTGCAACTTCCATAAAGCAAAAGCACATAAATATAAAAAAGAATTAGGCATACACATAAAACATCAAGAAAGAACGTCAACTTGACAGACCTTCCCCACAATCAAGGAGATTATAGCTTTCTTTTTTGACTTTCTTTTTTTGAAGATTAAGCAGATGATAATTGTTGCTATGTAAGCCGGACAAATGATTAAGAAAATTTTATGCAAGACTGCTCATCAATAGAATCAAATCAATCAACCACGCAAGCAAGCTCAATGCATCTGGGAAAACAGCCTACACTGGCTTGGTAGTAATAGTTTTAATTGCCCTTTAAGATGAAGAGGATATCTAAGGGTACTTAAATAGGCAGAAAGAACACCAATAATATTCAGAAGAAATATATAACACAGGCTGCCTGCTCCTCATGTTGATGCAAGGCCTTTTCTACAGGTTAGGTTCTTTTGTTTGGTTATTTCTGCAGATGCTGCAACCTATAGTATCTTGCTTTCTTCTATGATGCTAGTGTAGCAATGCAGCAAGTGCTGGGCAAGAATGACTGAGCTCTTGCCCTGATATCAGGAAAAACAAGAAATGTCTAAATTTGAATAGTAAGACACAAGCATGAAGTTAGACAGATGCAAATTGCTTTTTTCTGTGCCACAGATCAGGCAATTCCAGACCGAAGAGCATATTTCAAGACTGATTTCAAGTAATTAATAAGGTGAACAGGAACTATTGGACTAGGAAACCAATTCACCACCAACACAACGTATCATAATAAACCAGTATTTCTGGACACAAAATAGGAAATAAAATATATTCTTGCATGATTTTTCTCACTCCTTGCATTGCAGTTTGAACATTCAAATGCTCAATGATTGATTCAGTTTCCTTTAGAGCAAGCATTCAAAATAACACAAGTCTAGATTTAATGGGAGCAAGAAAATAGAGGATCACCAGTGATCAACAGATTAGAGCCCGACTCCAAATGAAGGTTCAAATTATCAACCAAGACATTCCCAGAAGGTGTAACCACCTGTAACAAATTATTTTTTAGAATCTTCACATAGGGTGATATGGTAGACAAATAGAAAATAACTATGATATATTATTACCTTAACACCTGAAAAATCTATATAATTTGCCTCGCTGATATAATTTCCATCAGAGAAATTGTGAGTAATCAATCTATCACGGCCACCAGATAGCTCGCGCGAGACATCCAGCAATTCATGAATACGATTAGCATAACCACTGCACAAAAAAATAGTCAATCACCATCCAATATTACCATCTGAAATTTGAAGCTTGTACATACTAGAAAGGCATTAAATAATCCTCAATCATGATGAAGCCGAAGTCAAACTAACAGCATATATAATATCACAAATTGAGAATCTAAGACATGAATTTACAGTTCAGTCGGTTGAGCATACACGGTTCGAGTGCTCTGACTCAAATTTGGGTGCATATTCTTATTTAGAAAGTTGTTCCTCCTAGGTCGGATGATTTTGTTTTTCTTTTACATGAATTACAAATACAGTTCCCAGGAAGTGAAAATGAGTACTTATAGGGCAAATTGCTCAATTTTACAAACAACATACTCCCTCCGTCCCAAAATATTGTCGCTTTCGCTTCCCGAGAAACAACTTTGACAAAATATATATTAAAAAATATTAATATTTAGGGTACATAATTAGTATCATTGGAAAGATCTTTGCATCTAGTTTTTTAATAAATTTATTTGAAGATACAAATGTTGCACGTATTTTCTACAAACCGAATCAAACTTGTGGCACGCACACAGAAAACGATAGATATTATTATGGGACAGAGGGAGTATTTCATTTGCAAGCTGAACTTTTCAAGATCCACTTTAGGTATGTAATTGCCCGGATACAGGTTAGATTACTTTATCAGTGTGTAATTAACCTACAGGTTGCATCAGTATTTGACACAAACAGATTCAGCAGTTACCTGAGAATATTTAAACGCCTTGAACCAATAGAAAGGGTTCCAAGAGATTGAAATAGTGATATTATCACGCTGGTGTGGTATCGGAGATTGCTCAACATCTCTGCCCGTCCTAAGGTGGATGATTCAGGTTTAAGATTCCCCGCAAAGAAAGGTTCAATAATTAGGATAACTCCCACAGTGGCGCCAAGATACTTCAGAAGAAAATCTTGAATCATGCCAAACCACCAGTTTTCATAAAGAACAATATTCAAGTGTTTAACAAGTGCCCGGAACCGCTGCTTAATATGTGATGCTTCTCTGTTCTCACCACCATAAAACGCCACACTCTCAGCGTGGGTTCTCAACCGTGAATGGAGTTGGCGATATTCCCCTCTAGCTGTTGTTCCATAGACTTCAGCTTGCCAAAAGCAGGAGAAAATTTTCTAATTGTACCACCAGCACCTATAACATATGCCTGAAAGCACACACTTGTTAAGAATGTAACTAAAAAGGAATGGTCTTTTGTAAAATAAGAACATTTTTTTCTAAAAATATGAAGAAGCAAACTAGATATTTTCTAACAGTAAGTACTGCATCATTTTTGCAGCTAATAAAGAGCACCAGTTGATCTAAAGAAGAATTACCAGAATCCATAAAACATATTTTGGACTTGCGTAAGAGCAGAGGCGCCAGATGTATATTAACCCTTCTACAATTGCAGCCAGATCATCCTGTACAAGGTCACTTAATTCAGAGCAGAACTTTGGTATGTCACTTGCAATCCTTTGCTCTGGGTTTGAGATTCGATGATCAACATGTGAGATCTTGTAGTACACCATGTTCTGAACATAAGAAAAAAAAATCAACTCAACTGAACATAGAAGCTTCACTATGATCCTGCAAGGAGGAGGGTGGGGTGGGGGAGGATCTGATAAACACGCAGAATGTGAAGTGCAGGGAGATAAAACGATCATTATAATGTATTTATTTTCCAGAAGTTGACAATCTAAAGTTCATCAGACCTAGCTAGGAATCTAACTTGTTTTGTTTGGGAGAAATATGATGGGTTGATCCATCATTTGATCATACAACATAAGCATAAGGCTAGTAGAAAAATGAGAAATGCTGGGATGATCCAATCATTGATGAACCAAATCAATCCTATGTGATCACTTAAACACAGCGCCACATAATTTTTCAAGGGACACTAAAGTCTAGAGAAAAAGTGAGTTATTTCATTGTTCTGTGGGTAAAATTTGAAATCGCAAGGAACAAAGAATGCATAGGATTCGGAGGTCCAACTTTATAACCCGACATACCTCAAAATAATCATCATGGACAAGATCTGTCAAGATTTTCTTGAAGCGCAAGCCTAAGGACCCTGTTAGGTACTTTGACGTCTGATATAACGTGGATTGGAGAAAGCATAGAAGAAGATTTTCTATAATGAGACGTGTAAAGGTCGGAATACGCCGAAGAAATGCAGATTTGAATAAATACCCTTGTACTTTTGCTAATCTGTGGCCAACAGCTGTACGCAAGACCTGCAAAAAGATAGGATGCATCATCCCACTGCTTTAGAACGATATGTAGGCAAGTATGCATAATAAAGTTATTTGATTTACATGTAGCTAGACTGCTAGAGTAGCAGATACGAAGTCACATTGTACACATGATGGTAAGGAAAAATGTCCAACACCAACATAGTTGGAGAGAAAACAGGAAATACATGTCCAGAAAGCCAAGCTAAAAAATGATTAAGATTTTAAGACTTAAGATACAAGTACAAATGCAAATAATGATAACAAAAACATGCTAAAACAATGGAAACTTTCGAAATAGCACATAGATTGCATGCATGATTTGATATGCAGAGCATTATTAATATAAACATGACAAATTAACTCAAACGAAGACAATGATGGACACTGTATAACTTACTGATGTTAATATCAAGCCAATAAGGTAATTCGTTCCATTTGGGCCAATCTTCTTAAGTAAAATAGCAGCCAGAAAATGTAAGGACTTCAGAGCACTTCTCTTTTTCCTTGTCTTCACCAATTTACCATCAATTCCGTTCTGACTAGTTCTTCCGTCATTACTGCTATGTGAGTTTGCATCACTGCAAGAATTTACTTCCTGATGCTTTTTCCATCGACCTGACTTGGCGTACGCTAAAGTTCCACCGGCAAGTACTGCACCAGAAACAATTGCAAGTGTTTTCCTGTAAAAATAGGGGGGAAGGAAACATGGGTTAATTGCTAACAGTTATATAAGGGTCGACTTGCCAATCTTTTTTAAAAAGTACTGCTGGATCAGCTCAACAGCATACCTTCTTGAAGACAAAAGGTTGCGCCCGTGTTCTGTTAGTTGCAATAACTGAAGCGATGACATTGTTGCTAGATTGGCCCTCTTCGACCAGATATACACGTCTAGCTAGAACAGTTGAGCTGTAAGAGCATCTGAATAATCAACTAGAGATGAACAAAACTCCGAGAAGCAAGATCGTCTACTACTACAGTGCAGCACAGGTGAACAGGGTTAGAATCTGCAAAATGAAAGAGAAGACTGTTACATGGCAACTCAATATGCAATGCGACGACGCTGTTCACAAAAGGTACGGAAATGACCAGCCACAAAAGGTACGTGACTAGCAGGCCACTGGAGGATGTAAAAGAGCAACTTCATGACCAGCAAGCCGGTAGTTGAGATCATGGTACTTTCCAGTTCTCTTGGTCCGCATAAATCAACCCTGCTAGGCTACAACTAATAACGACTAGCCAACTATAAACCACCTTGTTAAGCTGAGTGGTACAACTTTCAGCCTCCGGTCTGACAACGGAAACCAGGTCACACTTATCACATTAGCAGAATCAGCATCATGGCAATCACATGGAGGAGGAGAAGGAGACTGGTCTTGCCTCCCGGCTCCCACAAACCAACTGCATGAGCAGGCAGTCTGCCAATGGAACAACCAGTGGTCCGTACAAAACATGGTACAAGAAGAGTGATAGAACGGGACCAAGCTTGTGGACATGAAGCCATTTTTCTCATACGTGCATTGGTAGGGTAGGATCTAGTATGCGGCATCACAGTTTTACGATTGAATGAAGTGATTCCACTGCAGTAAGCAATACAGTACTGCATAAATAGACAGGTTAGCAGTGGAGCGCCCACCCAACACCTAGTACAATGCAGCAGAAGCAGAAGGGTGGGTTTGGGGGAGGAGTAACTGCGCCCCTGCTCCAAGTAGGGGCCACTATTACAGTTGAGACGATTCGGTTGGTATGAGAGTACAAGCTGAAACTGTTGGAGAGCAGAGCACCACAGGGGGGTCAGCCGTCAGCAATGGCGCCGTAGCAAAGTAAGCATGCAGGCAGGGGTGAGATAAAAATTCCCCGTCCGTCCGTCCGTCCCCCCGAACAAAAAGGGAAGCAAACCCGCTTTTCGCCAGCGGCACAGGCAGGAACTAGTAGTATACTAGATACGAAAAGCGAGGCGGCGCCAATCGGAACCAGCGGCACCGGCAGGGCGGGAGGCGATCGAATTCGAGCGGCGGTATGCGTACACGCAGCAGAAATCGGTAGGAGTTGAAGAGCGGCGGGTCGGGACTCGGGCGGGTGGGTACCTGAGTTTCGCCGATCGGGGATCGCCGGCGCAGCAGGATTCGCAGGGAGGGAGAGAAAGCGAATAATTCAGGAGGAGGATATAAATAAATACCAAAAAGTACTCATCATCAGTCAGGTAATAAGAGAGAGAATAAGGGCGGAGAGAGGAGAGGAGGGGAGAGAGAGACGGCGACGGGGAGGAGACGGAGACGGAGACGGACCTTCCCGTCCCGCACCGGTACGACATGTGTGTGTGAACAGAGCGGATTGGTTAGTTGAGGTCAGACCGTCAGAGACGGTCAGGTCTCCGTTTCTCACCCCTGCACTGCATCTGCATGTGAAAAAGCTAAAAACACGTTTGGTGCCTTTTTACGACCAAAAAAAAATTGCTTCAAATTTGCCTTCGGTACAAGTGTAGAACCGTTTATAAGTTAGCTTTTGATAAAACTCGACTCTGGCCATATCTATTTTGATGTTACGAAATATTAAAGTGGATGTCCATAATCCCTATACTATTAAAGTTACAATCTTCATGATTTAATGGTGTAACTTTTCTTATATTTATTCTTGTAACTTCATTCCTCATATGAAGCTATACATATGAAGCTATATATATATGAGGCCTTATGTGTTGTAAAAGATATACGAGAAAAAGAGAACAACTCATTTTCATCCTCTCTACTTCTATTCTTCATATTCTTACATACATATTCTTGATAGTGAAACTAGTTATTACATAACACGTTATCAGCACGACTGTCTCTAAAAGCTATCAAGAACCAGGTAAGAAATTTTACATTGATCATAATATTTTTTTCTATGGTAACTTGGTAAGACATTACTATTTGTATATGTTTCTATATTTTATTCTTATATGATTGTTTGAATTTCGCAATCTATATATTTTGTAGTTTACTATGTCAAATCTTGTGAAGCTTGATTTCACGGCTTTGGATATTTCGGGTAAGAATTACTTGTCATAGGTGTTCGATGTTGAAACTCACTTAAATACCAATGGGCTTGGTGATGCGATCAAAGAAAAAAATAATGCATCTAGCCAAGATAAAGCAAAGGCTTTGATTTTCATTCGCCGCCACCTCATGAAGGTTTAAAAGCTGAATACCTTATTGATAAGGATCCCCTTGTTCTTTGGAATAAACTAAAAGAAATATTTAATCATCAAAAGACAGTGATCCTCCCTAAAGTTCGTTATGAGTGGTTGCACATAAGGTTGGAAGACTATAAAAGTGTTTCTGAATACAATTCAGCCATGTTTAGAATCACGTCACTGATACTATTGTGTGGAGAAAAAGTAATAGATGAAGAGATGTTAGAGAAAACATTCTCTACATTCCATGCATCAAATGTGCTGCTTCAGCACCAATACCGTGAAAAGGGATTCAAGAAATATTCTCAACTTATTTCTTGTTTGCTTGTGACTAAACAAAATAATGAGCTTTTGATGAAAAACCATGAAACACATCCAACTGGTTCAAATCCACCCCCTGAAGTAAATGCAACAAGATATGATAATCAAAATAGTGGGAGTGGACGCGGACGTGGTCGTGACCGCAGACGTGGACGTGGGCGTGGTCGTGGATATGGATATGGTCGTAGCAGAGGAAATTATAGTGTCCAATTCAAGAACATGGAAAATTCCAATAAAAAGCAAGAAAGGGGAGATAAAGATAAAGGCGAAATTGATATAACTAAAAATGCATGCCATCGTTGTGATAGAAGATCTTATTGGGCACGTAACTGTCGCACACCAAAATATCTTGTTGATCTCTATCAGGAATCACTTGAGAAGAAGAACAAAAAGATAGAGACAAACTTTGCAAGTGGCAGTGGTGTTAATATTTTGGATGATAATATACTCAGTGCGACAGATATTGGAGAATATGATCACAAGACCGCAACACATCTTGATGTTTTTAATTTCTTCATCCAAGAATAAATGATCTTGTTGTTATTTTTCCTTCATGCATGAATAAATATAATGTAATGGTAATACCATTGAAACATGTTTCATCTTATAAATGAATGAATAAAGTTATATTATGTTTCCATTTAATTAGTATTCATTTCATATGTTTCACTACATTTCTTTAATAGAGAAGTAATGTTTATTAGTACGTTTTATTTTGAAGAGTATGGATGAACCATTACCTCAAGAGCTTGCAAATGAAGAAACTATATGTATTATAGACAGTGGAACAACTCATAATATCTTGAAGAGTAAAATGCATTTTTCCTATCTTATATTACAAGATGCAGTTGTTCATACTATATCAGGAAATGCTAAATTGATAGAGGGTTCAGGAAGAGCCACAATAATATTACCTTGTGGGACAAAGGTAGAAATAAACAAAGCACTTTATTCCCAAAGTCTCAAAGAAATTTATTGAGCTTTAAAGATATATGCCAAAATGGCTATCACATAGAGACAATGTGGAGTACCTCAACATAACAAAGATGTCATCATGAAAAAAATATGTGTTGAAGAAATTGCCAGAATTACCTTCTGGTTTATACTATACAAGTCTCAAAGAGAATGAGTCATATATGGTGGTGGAACAAAAGTTCACCAACCATAACAATTTTATTATTTGACATGACCGGCTAGGCCATCTCGAATCAGTAATGATGCGAAAAATTATTAATGGTTCATGAGACCATGAATTAAAGAATAAAAAGATTCTTCAATCGAATGACTTCCCATGCATCGCATGCTCTCAAGGGAAACTGATAGTACGTCCTTCACCGGCTAAAATTGGACATGAGTCCCTCACTTTTCTAGAGTGCATACAAGGAGATATATGTGGACCAATTCATCCACCAAGTGAACCATTTAGATATTTTATGGTTTTGATTGATGCATCAACTAGATGGTCACACATATCATTACTATCAACCCGCAACATAGCATTTGTGCGACTATTGGATCAAATAATCAAGTTAAGAGCTCAATTTCCGGACAATCCAATCAAAACTATACGCTTGGATAATGCTGGTGATTTTACATCAAATAGTTTCAATGATTGCATGTCAATTGGAATAAGTGTTGAACATCCAGTTGCACATGTTCATACACAGAATGGTCTTGCAGAGTCATTTATTAAACGTCTTCAATTAATAGCAAGACCATTACTTATGAAGTCAAAACTACCAATGTCCAGCAACATTGTTTCGCATCAGGCCAATAAGTTACCATAATTTTTCCTCTCTACAGTTGGTTTTTGGCAAAGAGCCAGATATTTCCCATATAAGAATTTTTGGTTGTGCGGTGTATGTCCCAATTGCTCTACCAAAATGCACAAAAATGGGACCTCAGAGAAGGTTGGGAATATATATTGGGTATGAATCCCCATCCATAATAAAGTATCTCGAACCATCAATGAGAGACATATTTACAACAAGATTTGCTGATCGTCATTTTGATGAATCAAATTTTCCAACAACAGGGGGAGAAAATAAATAATTGAATAGAGAAATAAACTGGAATAAATTATCATTATCTCATTTTGATCCTCGTACAAAACAATGTGAGCAAGAAGTTTAAAGGATAATTCATTTACAGAGTTTAGCAAATAATTTGTCAGATGCTTTTACAGATTTAAAAAGAGTGACCAAGTCATATATTCCAGCTGCTAATGCTTTTGAAAAAATTAATGTCCAAGAGGGACAACCATGTATTGCTAATGAGTCAAAGGCTACCATAAAACGTGGTAGACCATTGGGTTCCAAAGATAAAATCCTCGAAAACGAAAGGGAGCAAAGAATCAAGATGGTCAAATAGAGGAAATAATAATTCAGGAAAAAACTCCTGAAGGAAATGAAGACATGACTCAAGAGGAGAAAAAGATACCTAATTCTTTAGAAGATGAGATCTCATTAAACTATGTCATGTCAGGAAAAATTTAGAACCGTGAGAAAGTCATCATCGATGATGCATTTGCATATAATCTAGCGCTAGAAGTTATGGAGAAAAATAAGGATTAGGAACCTCACTCAATAGAGGAATGCAAAGAAAGAAAAGATTGGACAAAATGGAATAACGCAATTCAAGCAGAATTGAATTCTCTTACAAAACAAGAAGTTTTTGGGCCTGTAACCTGTGTACCAAACGGTGTCAAACCCGTTGGTTATAAATGGGTATTTGTGAGAAAACGAAATAAGGAAGGAGAAATCACAAGATATAAGGCACGACTGGTTGCCCAAGGATTCTCGCAAAGACAAGGAATTGATTATGAAGAAACATACTCTCCTGTGATGGATGCAACAACTTTTAGATACCTTATAAGTCTGGCAATAAAAGAGAATCTTGACTTGTGTCTAATGGATGTTGTTACAACATATTTATATGGGTCACTTGATAGTGACATATATATGAAACTACCAGAAGGATTTAAACTACCAGGATCAGGTTCTCGAGAACAATATTCAGTTAAGTTGAATAAATTTCTATATGAGTTGAACAATCTGGGAGAATGTGGTACAATCGTCTTAGTGAGTATTTGATAAAAGAAGGGTATAAGAATGACTCTATTTGTCCATGTATATTCATAAAAAGATCTGGATATGAATTTGTGATCATAGTTGTATATGTTGATGATCTAAACTTAATTGACACTTCTCAGGGAATCACTGATGTGAAAGATTGTTTGAAGAAAAAAATTGAAATGAAGGATCTGGGGAAGACAAAGTTTTGTCTTGGTTTGCAAATAGAACGCCTTAAAAATGGAGTTCTTTTGCATCAAGCAACTTATATAGAGAAAATACTAAAACAATTTAACATGGATAAAGCACATCCATTGAGTACTCCAATGGTTGTTAGATCCCTTTATATAACCAAAGACCCTTTTCGACCTCCAGAATGTGATAGTGAAATTCGTGGTCCTGAGGTGTCATATCTAAGTACTATAGGAGCCCTAATGTATTTATCTACTCATACACGTCATGATATTGAATTTGCTGTTAATTTATTAGCAAGATATAACTCATGTCCTACTAGAAGACATTGGAATGGGATAAAACATATATTTCGTTATTTACAAGGTACGAAAGACATGGGTCTATATTTTTCTCACAAATGCATAGAGGAATTAGTTGGTTTTGCAGATGCATGATATCTATCTGATCCACATAATGGTCGTTCACAAACGGGATATGTATTTATGTGTGGTGGTGCATCTATTTCATGGCGTTCAATGAAGCAAACTATAGCAGCAACTTCATCTAACCATGCAGAAATTTTGGCTATTCATGAAGCTAGCAGAGAATGTGTCTGGTTGAGAAATATGACACATCATATTCGCAAGGTGTGCAATTTACTTTTAGAAAATGAAACGCCAACAAACACGAAAACAATGCGGCTTGCATAACTTAATTGAAAGATGGGTACATAAAAGGAGATAGAGTGAAACACATCTCGTCAAAGTTTTTCTTTACTCATGATCTTCAAAAGGATGGTATTATAACAGTCCAACAAATTCGTTCAAGTGAAAATCTAGCAGACTTGTTCACAAAGGCACTACCTACTTCATTCAAGAAATTGACATATGGTATTGGATTACGTCGGTTGAAAGACATCAAGTGATATTGTCATCAGGAGGAGTGAATATGTGTGTACTCTTTTTTCCTTGACCATGGTTTTTTCCCACTGGGTTTTTCCTTGGCAAGGTTTTTAACGAGCCATGCAATTCACCTCATAATGGACATCCAAGGGGGAGTGTTATGAAATATTAAGGTGGATGTCCATAACCCCTATACTATTAAAGTTACAACCTTCATGATTCAATGGTGTAACTCTCCTTGTATTTATTTTTGTAACTTCATCCCTCATATGAAGCTATATATATGAGGGCTTATGTATTGTAAAAGATATACGAGAAAAAGAGAACAACTCATTTTTATTCTCTCTATTTCTATTCTTCATATTCTTACATACATATTCTTGATAGTGAAACTAGTTATTACATAATATTTGATACATAGAAGTAGTTTTTAGTTATCTAATTTTTAGTTTAAGTTAGCTCTAGCCTATATGTTAATAACTGAGCTAATTTATTAAATAAACCTATAACAGTATAATTAATTATTAACCGATAACTAGCTGGTCAAAATTGGATTTTGTCTAGCTCTTAACTAATACAGAGTAACTAGTTTCAATACATGTTTCAAAAAAAGGCTCCTATATAAGTTAGAGTTGAAACTCGACAAAAAAAACGGCTAAGAAAACCAGGAGGTACGGACCAAACCAAACTGGCGCTGACGTCACCTAAGAAGCTATAGATAATAAACCGAAAAAAAATCATGTTTAGGTTGCTTCACCTCTCCAGTAAAATAATAGTTTATTCGCTCCACATCTTCTCTCATAGAACAATTTGTAAGGTAAAGCTTCGTAGGATTTCACTTGAGAAGTCAAATCTATATAGAACCTATTTATTAGATCTATCCAACTATATTTTAGTTAGGTAAAATTTGAGAGCAAAACTTTTAGCTGAGGTGTCCTTCAGCTAATTAATAAACTCAGTTAAATTTTAGTTAGGTTGAAACTTGAAATAGCTAAACTTTAATTAATCATTTAGCTCTAAAGTTTAGCCGATAGATACAAACAGGCTCATATGTCACAACGAAATTCAGAGTACCAGTGACTGACTAGTGAGAATGAGATTTGTGAGAGATTTGTTTAATCACATATCATCCTTTATATTATATAATCTAATCACGTGAAAACCTTTGGCGTCTTCGTATCCATCCATATGATATATTACTATTGTATAATCGTGTTGCCTTCAACTGTTGGGCCTCTGTGGCTTTTTGTTCAGAAAAAAAAAAAGAACTGAGCATGTAGCGTACTTGTCTATCTATCTAGTCTAGGATGGGAGAGTCCTTTCCGAGCGGCACCGCTGGACCGGAGTAAACAAGGAGTAGTTTAATTTATTGGTCGATCGTAGTAATGCTGCTTTAAACTATTCATTCATCTTAGGTCTTATTCGGTTGCACGTCAATCTATATATGTTGATAGGCATTGGAGCACACGGATTAATATATGCAGGGGAACAAAAAAAAAAGAAAACTTTGGTTACATCATTATAAATCTTTTTTTTACAAAGTTTCTAATAGCATCTCCAACGAATTTCGGTAAAAAAAACACACACACACACACCATCTTGATTCTTTAGCGGGATGAGTAAAAACCTTATTCAACAATTGTCAATTTGTTCTTGCTGAGAATACGTGTAAAGAAAGATACGTAGACAGCCATTATTGTTCACTATCAAGGGACAAGGATTTTTTTTTTCCTTCGACGCACTTCACTGCCTGATCATTGACACCATCCAGAGGTTTGCCGAAATTTAATGTCCGATCACTAGTATATATATATCAAGATACTTCTTGTTTTCTTGCTAGCATAGTGTAGTAGTAAGTGTGGCGAAATTGCTGTGTGGTTGGATTGCAGTGCGCACAAGTTTTGTCGACACAAAAGGCAACGGGAAGGGGCCGGGTACCTATACCTCGCAAGGGGAATCAGCCCAGACCAACAAGAAACAGGCCTTGTTGGCCCAAAGCCTGCCTAGCCTATAGTCGTGACGTGGAGGCCGTTGCCGCCACCAGATTGGCGACGACGTAGCGCGTTGCTCTGCCGCCGACTTGTCCATTGCCGAGACAGACAGCAACTCTTCTGACGACTCTTCCAGTTCCATGGTGAACTGCAACTGCTCTATATTTCTTTCTTTCTTGTTCCCCACTCCACTTCTCCGCCTACAGCCTACTACTACTTAGCTAGCTAGCCGGCGATCTCCTCATCTCCAGCTAGCCTAGCCTCGCATCGCATGCCACCTCCTCTGCCTCGCTTCACAGCCGCCACCGGAGGAGGATCCGCGCGACTGCCACTGCACAAGCCGCCGGAGTTCTCCACGGCAACGGCAACGGCAACTGCAGCGGCCATGACTGGGTCGCAGGAGAAGCAGGCGGCACCACAGCCCCCGGCGGCCGGTGGCGGCGTCGCCGACCGCATCATGCCGCACCTCCTCAACATGTATGTAATTAAGCTAGTCGCTGCTTATCGTTACCTTTGCTGATTGCTTCTCTTCGCATGTACGTATATGTTGGCTCCATCTGCATGCTGCTCTTTAATTGTTACTACTAGTAGTCAGGAAAAAATTCTTTCCATCTCTTTAATTTGTTTATATATATATATTTATATATATATATATATATATATATATATATATATATATATATAATCATCATAATAATCTGCTACTTCATATGCTTGTGTGTCGGGTGTTGAAGATATGGATCGTCCGCGACGGCACGGGACTTCGAGATTTACGCGCCAAACGCCACGTTTGAGGACCCACTCATGCGTGCTCACGGGTACGTACGATACCATCGTCATCTATTAATTGCTGTTCTTTTCACAATTGCTGTTGCTGCCCGGCCGGCTCCATCGATCTCCTTCATATTTTTCTCTTATAACTCTCTTAATTAATTAATTAATTAATTAATATTGCATCTGTATGCATGCGTACAGGGTTAAGCAGATCAAGTCAGCATTCTACACGCTGCCAAAGGTAGTAACAGCAGCTATAATCTTATATATTAACAAGCAGTGACGACGACGCGCCGTGTGGTCGCCATTGCCCAATTATATTTGCCATTGTATAATCTGACTGAGACTGATGATCGTCGATCTCGAGCAGGTGTTTGGGGAATCCAAGATCACGGAATACACCGTACAAGAGAATCCGATGGGCTCGGGCAAAACCGAGGTACTTGTAAGCTATATATGCAGTGGGCAGTGCTCTTCAGCTCAGTTCAGTTCATGAATGCGTTTTCATTTGCTGAACTGAACAACATCCTAAACCGTACTTTATTAGTACATGATGCCTATATGTGTTTGCCATCGTCGATCGTCATGTACTCATGCATGATCATCGATCATCAGGTGGTGATCGAGAACAAGCAGCACTACAAGGTGCTGGGAAAGCCGGTGGATCTGACGTCACTCATCAGGCTGCAGGTGGCCGAGGACGGCAAGGTGGTCAAGCACGAGGACTGGTACGTAGATTCATTCATTCGTATATATACACTACTCAGTGAATCTGCTAACTGATCCAAGATACTTTACTGTACGACGACGGTGCAGGTGGGACAAGAAGCCTCTAAAGAACAGGGACACGGTGGGCCTGCCGCTGGTGGGCCGTCTCGCGGAGGCCAGCCGACGGGGCGCCATGCTGCTTACGCACGCGCCCTCATGGGCTTCGGCAAAGACCCAAAACCAGCCCAGCTCCCTCCTCCTCCTCCTCCACAGTCGTCGTCACAACAACACTAGCTACCTAGTGCCTACCATCCTTCCTCCTATATGCGTGTATCTTTAGCTATTCATGATCTATCGAACGAATTACATGTATTATTGTTTAGTATATATCTTTGTTACTACTCTCGCTCACAAGTCACAACGACAGTATACATTAATTGGTCTGTTATATACCATGCCCTGTTTAATTAGATAGATCATCTTGGATTGTGTACTATTATAATCTGATAAAAATAATCTCTAGGTGACCCAAAATATTTCGAATTATGGAAAATATGTAATCAAACCCAACAACCAGTGCATTATAACCAGTAATCCCTGCAATCTACCTCCATCCAACGTATACTAGTACTAATAACCCTGCAATCTACCTAAAAAATATCGTTTTTTCGCCATCCTGTACGGTTTTCGGCCTGTACATGTTCTTTTAGTGACACAACAGCTTCTGAAACCCCTCTTGAAAGGGATAATTCTAGGAGAGAGTATTGCTTTAATTTCCACCTTTCGTTCTGGGGTTTTGATTTGAGAGGAAAGAAAAACATCAGTATCTCTGTCTCCCTGAGGATCATATAGTTTTTAACAGCACATGCCTTCTCTCTCTCTCTCTTCCTTTCCTTCCTTTGCTGTGCAAAGCAGCAGCGAGTGAAAGCAAAGCAAAGCAAAGCAAAGCGAAGGCAGTGCTGGTGCCTGCACATTCATTTGCACACCGCACTGCACTGGGGTGTCATTGCCATTGGCAAAGCTAAAGCCTGCCTAAAGCCGAGCAAAGCAAAAGCAAAGCCCCTGGAGCCTGCTGGGCCTTCCTTTGTCTTTCACAATGCGGCCTGACTGATCCAGGAGAGGCAGAGGCCGCTGGCCTAACTCTTTTGTTGCCCTCCCTCCAACCAATTCCAATTTCCCATCTTGTGCTGATCTGCGTAACTGCGGATCTCTCTCTCTCTCTCTTCCCTTGTCTTCCGTTCCGTTGCGGTGGGGCGAGCGAACGAACGAACGAGTCCACTCAACTCCATCGCATTCGCATCCCAGCGAAACGGGAACGGCAATTCATAAGCTCACAAAAAGCGCTCGTCCCTCCATACTCCCACTCTCCAGTCCACGGTTAAGTCGATGAGGCGCCTCGAGGTCGCCGCGCTCGCCCTCCTCGTCGCCGGCGCCGCGGCCGCCGCGCTCGTCCTCGTCTTCCTCGCCTTCTGCCGCGACCTCCGCCGCGTGGGTAGCAGCACTAGCAAGCGCCCCGCGGCGCCCGAGCTGCCGCTCTCGACGCCCCGCGCGCCCACCTCCACCTCCACCAACACCAAGGGCTGGCGCCGCCACCACCACCACCACCTCGCCCTCCTGCTGCTGCTCTGTTCCGGGCGCCGCCTCCGCCTCCGCGCGCGCGTCGAACCGGCCGCCGCGCCGCCGGGCTCCCGAACGCCGTCGTCTCCGACCCCGTCAGCAGCGGAGGACGGCCACGCACCGCCGCCGCCGCCGACGTCCGCAGCAGCGGTGCAGCTGGAGGAGGAGGTGGCGGAGTGGCGGGAGCGGTGGTTCGGCGGCCCCGTCGTCTCGAGGGCGCTCTACACCATCTACGAGGAGGAGGAGGAGGAGACCGTGCCCGCCGCCGCAGCCAGCGTCGGGCTGGAGACGGAGACGCCGTTCTACACGCCGCCGACATCGCCGCCGCCGCCGCGTGCGGCCGACGACGACGACAGAGCCGTGGCGGCGTACGCTTTTCCGATCCAACTACTCACCCACTGACGTCGCCCTTCCTCCTTGTTTGTCGCTGTGCATTGTTACAGTAGAATCAGATTAGGTGACGGCGTGACGCCATTACCGCGCATGGCGCCATGCAGTAGCATGCAGCTAATTTTCTCTTTTTTATATACTTTATCATATATACCATGACTGTGAATCTGTGATGCCATTAGGCTGACAGAGTCATAAGAGGAGCTCTAATCTGCTCTTATCTTTAGGTATACGTAGTTCCGTAGTTACTCCTAGTTTCGTTCTTGCGCGATAGCCGATAGGCCACTGGCAATGACAAGCACCTATTCACGATCCAAATGCTCCTTTCCTTGCGTTAGCGAAGTTTTTTTTTTTTTTTAAAAAAAAAGTCAGGCAAGGTTATCATACCTGGCGAAAAATCAATCAAATAAGCCATGCATTTTCTGCTATAAAAAGAGTCAAGTCAGGTGGACCACCAGGGAGCAGCAACATCTCTGAAATTCTCTGTTGTCGTTGTCGTCTCTAAAATTCGTTTGCCTGTTGTTCCCTGACTTCCCTCCCTCTGTTGTCTCATTCATATTCGATTGCTTTTGCAAAGTTGCCGTCCGTCGGGCAACAAAATTAACTCGGAGAGCACGGGCATCAATCACGCATGCATTGCCGTGTAGGCTGTGTGTAGCTAATTAAGTGTATTTACTGTACTTCTTTTGTTAAGTAATAGTAGACCTAGTCATTGTTGACCGGACGGCCTTTTCTTTTGCTTTCACAGACACTGTCACTGAGAGACACTTTCACCTTTGCATATAAGATGCCTCCTTCTCCCTGCCGTGCGGGATATGCATGCGAAAGAGTAGTATCGTTGATACCTAACTATTCTAATTTTGTGTCATAAAAATTAATCTTTTTTCTATATTTTTTTTTAACTTAGAACAACTTTACAATCTGATTTATTCAGTGACAAGGGAGCATGTATGTCGGTCTCTTCTCTCAATGGCCACCAATCAATGCAAGCATCATCTCTTCTCTTAATGAATAATGACCACCAATCATTCGAGTATCTAAACTTTGTTGCCCAAAGCACGACTCTGTGTATGGCTAAGCAAAGCAAAGGCAGGCACGCAGGAGTCCCACTCTTTTCAGCTCATCCCGTCTTTTTTTTTTGGTATAAGTATATACAAATAATAATGCCTCTCCTTGTAATCCTTGCATGTGCATCGAACTGAATTGGCCTTTTTTTTTAATCATCAACTCCAATCCTTCCAACTACAGTAATAACCAATGCATGTCTAAATTGAACACTGACACCAACGTACACTAGCAGAGTACTGTACAGTCGTCTCCAATTTCCAGAGCTGAAGCGCGCGCACGTCGGCACAGCAAAGCACGCGCACGCTTCACCACCCTCACCGCACGAACGACAGCCGCGGCCCGCCTGGAGCTGCCGCTGGAGAGCCGGAGGAGGAGCAGGCCACCGACGGCGAGTTCACCGCGCACAGCACCCTGCCCCTGTCCCTGTGCAGGGACGCCTTGCCGGTGACCAGGTCGGTGAAGAAGCTGCAGCCGACCGGCGCCGTGTCCGTCTCCAGGAAGGCTCGCTCGTCGTCCGTCAGCGGTGGCGCCCCGTACGTGTGCTTCCACCACCATGGCTCTGCTCCTCCACTCTTCGCCGCCGCTGCTTCGGTTTGTTTGGGTGGCGACGACGGAGACGGCGGCGCGGCGGCGGCCACGAGTTTGTATAGCAGGGTGGTGCCGGTGATCACCGCCAGGCTCCGCCTCCTGATTTCCTCCTTCAGCTCGGGGTCCAGCGGCCTGAAGGAGAAGGACCTCTTCCACGTGTCCACTAGAGCTGCTATGGCTGGTATCAGCAGCTTCTCCACTTGAGCTGACGCCAGCACCTGGGGAGTGACAGACAGATGAACAATTTCTTCACTTCCGATAGGCAAAAGAACAAGTAC
This sequence comes from Microstegium vimineum, assembly GCA_022036555.1. Taxonomy (NCBI): domain Eukaryota; kingdom Viridiplantae; phylum Streptophyta; class Magnoliopsida; order Poales; family Poaceae; genus Microstegium; species Microstegium vimineum. The sequence goes on along the minus strand of CM039137.1, from coordinate 19,821,263 downwards.
AGTGACAGACAGACACGGTAGTGAGTGAGTGAGTTTGGTGACAGTGTCGTGCACCTACCTGCTCGACAGCGTTCACCAGCCGACGCATCATTCCTTGTTTCCGGTAAGCTGGCAGTGTGCCGGCGAAAGGCATCTCGGCGACCTTTGTGCCATGGATCCTGTAAAAAAGACAAGCAAACCAAAAGCATGCACAACAATCATGTATGCATCTTTCAAGCGCCAACAAATTAAATGCACCAATCAGAAGCACGCATGCCCACTACCAATAAATTAAGTTCTCTGCATGCATATACATGCCTGATGTTTGTATGCCACTAATTAATCGAGCTTTTGCAGGCATATATCTCCTGTATATTATAGAACAACTTCAGGCCACTGTGCACATTATCTGAACTTATGAGTCGGTGGGTCTATGGCACCAAGTTTTTCAAACTTCGTTTACAGTACAACAAGTCAACAACCATAAGGCCAGGAACACATGTAGTCCTATATCCTGTATGAGCCCATACGTCAATATATATCGGGCCAAATTAGGCCCACCTCAATTTTTTAATTCGTGGCGCCATGCAAAGGATGATAGCCTGAATCACAAATGCAACTAAGTGGATACAGTGATGCAGTTACTACTTGCAGTGCTGCTGGACCACTGGTTTCACTAAGTTAATCCAAGTAAACTTACTATACATAGGTAAAAAGTAATAAAGAAACTTCCAACAATAATCTACTAAGGGTACATAAGGGTTACAAACATAAGGAGAATATGAATATGAATTCAAACCTAAGCAGGGCTGCTGAAATGATTTCTCCATCCTTCTCCAGAACCATGGTGTAGAATCCTTCATAGCTTACTCGTTTGAATTCTGACCTGTTGAAGCACAAAACTTTTCTATAAGATACACCGTACACAATAAAAAAGAGTTTCTTATCTGTACATGTTATAACCGTGTCGATCCGGTCCTATATTTTCATACCAGCAGTACAAGAAAAAATGCAAATGTTTTAGTCTGACTGAAGTTACCTTAGGCTGTAGACAGCTTGGTGGAGCATATCGATCTTAGTTCGGCGATCCTTCACTGGGTTAAAGCACTCGTTCAGAACGCCAAGCGCTACTGCAAGCTTCATGTTGCATTCAAGAACAACAGGACTACTGTTCTGTGAACTGACTGGCTCGTCTTTCTGAATCTTCAGTAGAGCCCATGAGAAACCATCTTCGGTGTGGTTTGTTACGTCTATCATGTCTGATAACTGAGCAGACACCTGAAACATCCAAAGAGATAAGAGACTCATCTTCAGTTTTTTTTCACAAGAATATAACTACAGTACATACGTTGCAGGGGAACCAAATCTGAACAATCATTTTCACATTTTTGGTTGACATATGGTAGTAGCACTCTTGTTGACAAGTAGAACAGATATGACACGGCTATATCAAAAGAACATGTAAAATGGAAATTAGCAGGCATTTACCTTCTTGCAGGTTTCGCTACAGTATGCACCGATGCCGCGCCCATTGCTTAAGGATGGACGGCAAATCTCATGATCTGCAGAGGCATTGTCAGTTCACCCCCATCAGCTCCTTTTCCCTTTCAGGAAACACAAGAACAAGAAGGAAAAAGAATCAAGAGACAGTTAGTGAGATGCGCACGTACACTTGAGAGTACAATGTTGGCATGTGGACAGGCCCTGATCATCATTTGCCATGCACAGCACGCATCGGCAGTAGTGGCAAGCCCACGAGCCTTCTGGAACCTGAAATGAAATCAGACAGCAGCATTAGCAGCAGGGAGAGCACATCGATTCAGAAGCTCTGGTGCTGCGTTACATATATATATATACCTTCATGGCGAGGCACGCCGGGTGGAAGGTGGACGGGCAGCTGTCGCAGCAGAGCAGCTCGCCGCCGTCGGCGCAGACGCCGCAGGCGTCGTCGCTGGAATCCTTCTCGCCGGACCTCAGCTTGGTTCTGACTCTAGGAGACGTGATGGTCCCCTGCTCCTTCTTGTGCTTGGCGAGGAGCCTCCTCTTGGCCTGCGCGGTCTTCTGCTGCTCCTGCTCCAGCGCGGCCCTCGCCTTCTCCTGCACCAGGAACATCTTGACCCTCTCCTTCTCCCATGCCTCCTGCACGCGGTTCAGGAGGGAGCTACCGGACACGAGCAGGAGCTTCTCCCACGTCGACCGCTGCTGCTGCTGCCCGGCGTGGGCCTCGAACGCCGCCAGCGGCATGACGGCGTCGCAGCCGCAGCCGCAGTGGACTCCCGTCCTGGTCACCGCGCCCGAGACGACCTTGCCCTCGCCGCCGCCGTCCACTGGCACGTAGAACACCTTCTCCTTGTCGGACAGGAAGCCGGCGTCGATCAGCCATGTCAGTATGGTGTACCTCTTCGCCGTCGCCGTCGACGTCACCGCAGCCACCGCGCTGCTGCCTCTCCTGGCGACCACGTTGCACCTGCCGCCGCCGCCGCTGCTCGGCGAGGCTGCGGTGGCGTTCTGCTGCCTCCTCTTCCTTCTGTTGGTTGGCGTTGGCGGCGGTGGTTGATGAACAGGGACGATCTGAAGATCGTTGCTGCTAGCAGTAGCAGGCGGCTGCTTCTCGACGACGACGGGGTTCGCGTCGGCGGCGGCGGCGGCGGCGGCGACCGTGTCCTTTTCTCCACCAGCCGTTCGCTGTCTCGGCTTTCGAGCCGCCCTCTGCTGCCTGGGCTTCTTGTTGCACGACGACTCCGGCTTGCTGCTGCTGTCCTTGTCCTTGTCCTTGTCCTTGGGCGCGGCACGCTTCCTGACGCGGCCGTTCGCCGCGGCGGAAGCCTCCCCGCCAGCAGTGGTGGTCGGCATGGCGAGCACAGGGGGCAGGCGTTCATGTGTTGCCGGTGGCGCCTTCCTCTTGCTGGCTGATGCTGATCCGGCGGCGACCGTGGCGGCATCGGTAATCTGAAGCGGCATCACGTTTGGTGGTTTACGGCGGCGCAGGCCTGCGCCGCCAACTTTGGGACTGGGGCCGTACCTGCTGCGGGCGACAGCACTACCTTGGACGGCGACGCTGCTCCCACTGGCTCGTGGCGCCCCGGAGGTGAACGACGGCGGCGGCGGCGCTAGGATGGGAGGACCGGGGGACCTCGCGGAGGAGGGGGAGAGCAGCAATGGCTGCTGGCCTCGCGGGGACATGAACGACGCGGCGTGGTAGTTGTGGAGCCATGGCGATGGCGGCGACGGGAGGTTACCCCATCCAGCAAAGTGCATGAGCTGCTGCACGATCTCCATTCGCGCCGTCCCTAGTTGTCCTCCGACGGGAGAACGAGCCACCATGCTGGCAGCGTTGTTTGTGGCGGGGCCAACAACGCCGCCGGTGGCTGCTGATGGGTAGCCGCCGTAGCCGGCGATGATGGGGCGCACCTGTGGCGAACGCAACGCGGCGGCATGGTGGGGAGGCCGCACATACGCCCCGGCGCCGCCGCCAGAGTTAAGCACGTGGAATGTGTTGCTCGCGGTGGCCGGGGCGGAGGCGACAGTAGTCTCTGGCCTTGCCGGCACTGGCGACGATGACGACATGCTGCTACGTTCCTACTAGTTCTTCCGGCGGGTGATCGACAGACGAATTTTAGGACGCAGCGCAGGATTAGAACGAAAAAAATGAATACATACTTCCTCAAATGAAAATCAAAACAGGAAGCGAGTAAAAGGCATTATTAGCTGCAAATTGTAACCCGGCCGCCAGGATTGCACCAACACAGCAATGCATGCATTGTGAACATGATGACGTGCATGCAGATGCTCAATGGAAAACCTGAATCAATAGTTTCCCCGCGCGTGCGCGCGGGGTCATTTTTGCATTGAGCTGGACAACAGTAATGTAATGCAGTAAGAACGCTCATCAAGTCTATTCGAAAAAGAAAAAAAAACGCTCATCAAGTCGAAGAAAAATTAATAAAACCTCTGCACGCTAGTAAGTTGATAACAGATAACTATGCACTGTGTATTTTAGTGAAATCTCCTATCATATTAACACCACACCGTGACATCAGGTATTTTATAGTGATATATGCATGTATACCTTGATATTGACATGTAGAATGGGGTTTTCTCCATTTACTTTGAGTTTGATTTCTTGTGATCTTTGTAGTTGTTTTCAAACTTCGCTTGATTCATCTAAACTAAGTGAAAAAATGGGACAGGGCAAAACAGAAACACAGGAACAAAAAAAAATATCTCCAAACTTGCTCTTCGTTATTAGTTACACAATATACACATTACGACGTGTATGTATGAAAGGATAAGATGTCCAAGAGAGGAAGTGAATTGGGCTTGTTTTAAATTTCTAAAGCAAATATAAAAAACCTATCAAATGCCAATCACCCTCTAGTGCCTACCCTCCGTGTGTCCTAGCTAGAAAGCGGTAGCAGTTCATAGGAATTAAAAACAACCTAAGCAATTCTAGTAGGAAATGTAAAAACAAGACGGAAAAGGATGCGGAAATGTAAAGAGCTAGGGAAAAGAAAATCTCATTGACGCAGCGATTTTTTCCCGAGGTATCGAGGTGTCGACACACCCCCCTAGTCCTCGTTGGAGCACCTCGGAAGGTATCGCTCCCCCTCTACCCGCGCAAGGGTAGAGTGCTCTCTACGGGCTGATTCTTCGCCACTCCGGCTCGGTGAATCGCCCACAACCGATCACAAGAACTTGGAGAAGAGCCGCCAACAATCTCCCGGCGGTCACTTCCTCCGAACACCACCAAACCGTCTAGGTGCTGTCGAACACCAAGAGTAACAAGCACAAGACCTTCACTTGACCCACTCAAGGCTAGGAAGGTGGATGGATGCACACAAGTCACTCCTAATCACTCTAGGAGGGAAGAACAAGATGAACTCTCTCTAATCTCTCCCTCACTAGCCTCTTGGCTCTCCAAAAGATTTCTTAAGGTGTCACCAGCTGAAACAATGGCCAAGAGTCCCTCTAAGGACCAAGGGGGCAACTATAAATAGTCCCCACCTCCAAAACTAGCCGTTTTTTACTTTTTCTTCTCTCTGCGTAGCCACCGGACTAGTCCGGAGATCACACCACCGGACCATGCACACTGGTCCGGAGCTCACTCTGATTTCAAACTCAGGCACCGTCGGACTACTCTGCTTGGTCCGACGCACTGGTCCGGAGCCTCGGTGCTCTCTGAGTGAAATCGATTCTCTCTTTTACACACCACCGGACCACTCTCCTTGGTCCGGTGCCCTGGTCCGACGCTCTGGTCCGGAGCCAGGGTGCTCTCTGCATAAACCCAAACCCCTGTCATGAGGCGTTGGACTAGCCGTCGGACGAACCGTCAGACTGGTCCGGAGCCTTCTGTCTCTCTGAACCAAGCCACCGGACCACTCTCCTATGGTCCGGTGCTTTCCAGATAGGTGGTCCGGAGCTCCTCGAGCTGAGAATCTGCCTAAGTTAGGGACCGTCGGACCACTCTCCTTGGTCCGACGCCCACTTAGCAGAGTGGTCCGGAGCCTCTTTCTCCCTCTTTTTCAACCGTTTTCGCTGAGGTTTCTTAAGGGACTTTGCTCCTACCATTTCTAGGGTTTACCAAGGGTTGAAAGCAAGGTCTCTAGGACTAGTTGTGACAAGTGTGCATATACCCACTTTCCTAAACTCTCCTAGGTCAAGCTACTAACCTCATACCCCCCTTTATAGTACGGTCAAAGGAAAAACAAAAGCCCTAGCTATACTTAGTGCCCTTCTCAACCTTATGACACTAAGAGCTAGCCTAGTCTTCGTCGTGTATCTCCATCCTTTGCAACCGAAACGATTTCCATCTTGGGGGCATGAATATCCATTTAGCCCATTCAAAATGCATCACTCATGACCTAACATAAATGACTTTGTCTCTGCAAAACACACGTTAGTCATAGTGATCTAGTATTGTCGTTAATCGCCTAAACACAAGGGTCCATGATTCTACAATCTCCCCATTTTAGGTGATTGACGACAATACAAGCTCGAGTAGAGAATAATGAGTGAATTTTGATAAGAGAAAACATGACTTGACATGAGATAGGCATGGGTTAGTTATAAGAAAGACAAGTACATGCCTAACCATTCAAGCCATGACAAGCACAATAGATATGAATTGAGCATAGTACTTGATTTCAAAAAGGATATGCTATAGCCAAAAGATCAGAGATTAGCGCGGAAGCAATATAGCATAACCAAGAGACATGATATATATATCGAAGAAAGTCCACACATGTCACACAACCATCAAGTGTCAACCATCACACATATCATACAATGCATTAAGACGGTAAACGTGATGCATGATGCAATAGAGTTTATACATAACAAAAGAACGAGTCCTACTAGCTCCCCCTAAAGCTAGCCCATCTACTCGACTCTCCCTCTCCCCCTTTGGCGTCGAAACACCTAAACTAAGCGTCTGGAGGTGGAGTGGAAGCAGCCGTGGATCGGTCGAGCACCCTGAAAGCTGCCAGATAAGTCTCATCGTCTGAATCCTCCCCCTGAGTGTCTGTAGCTGGTAGTGAAGCGGTCTGGGGGTCGGAAGCTGACAGGTCTGCTGCGGTTGAAGACTCGGGAGCAGTAGCGGGAGTAGCAGTAGAAGCTGAAACCGGTGCCAGTGTCTCTGTGGGAGCCTCAGGAGCGGCGGTGTCCGGTGGTGCCTCATGCACTGACTTGACGGGAGTCTGAAGAACCGGAGACTGCACAGGCTGTACTGGAGTGGAGGTGACAACTGTAGCATCGGTAGCAACTGCAGCTGTAGGTGGGGTAGACATGGCTGGAGCCCGACAGTCATGTGTAGCCTCTGAGGAAGCTACTGAGGAGCGGTGCTGATCAGCTGTCGATGCAACAAGCTCGGCCTCAACCTCTGCTACAATCTGAGGACCAGTGGGGGACGGCTACCCTGTAATGTCGCTGAATGACGCAGAAGGATCTCTCGCAGTGACACCCAACGTAGCAGTGAGCGGAGTGAAACCAGTAGAAAATGGGGTGAACTGCTGAGTGGGGCCGAAGGTGTCCAACCACTGAGTCATCTGAGTCGCCGGTGACTGGAACGGGGTGGTCAATCCAGCACCCTGAAGTCCACTGGACTATATGGTTGGGGTGGGAGTGACTGACTGACCGGCGGAGCTCGTAGGTGCCACTGAGGGGCCAACTGAGGGGCCTACTGAGAACTGAGGCCCTCCTAGATGCCCAACTGACTGTGAGGGCTGAGACGTGCTCATCATCTGTATCTGTGAAGCTGCAGGAAACTCTAGAGGATGAGCGCCAGTCCACTTCATCATGTGGGCCATAAAGGCCATGTTCTGATGCTGCAGCTGCTGGGACTGTAACTGAAGGCGCTGAGACTCTAGCTGCATAGCGAGCATCTGTCGCTGCATCTCGAAGTGACGCTCCTCTGACTGTCGCTGCATCTCGTCCTGTCGCTGCTGGACCTGTGTGACTGCAGTGACGAGAGAACTCTGCTGCTCATTGAGACGGTCAAGAATCTTCAACATCATCGTCTCGGTGGCAGAGGCAGAGCCGCCAGCCTCAGTGTCGTGAGCCCGTGGGGGCATCTGTGGAACTGGCTGGAAATCGGCGTCTGAGTTGTCTGAAGTATCCTCAGGAGTCACATCAGCTCCAGTATCGAGTCCATGGAGCTCCTGCTGCTCAACACCGCGAATCGCCTCATCCTGAGCATCAACCTCTGCTCTGTCAGCTGGTGCTGTCCTCTCTGTGACAAGTCGGAGGACCCGGTTTCCAAACCGGCTATCAAACGACCCCAGGACTCTATAAGCTGGAAAAGAAGACGGCGACTGATCCAATAGTGCGCGGAGTCCAGGGTTCGCTCCCTCAAGCTCAATAGCAATAATCGACAAAATCCAGTGAGCATAGGGAAACTGTCGTCGGGCCCTCATGCCATCTGCTATCACATCCTCTATCTCTGACACAAGAAAATCTGCAACATCGAATGGTGTCTGAGATACCAGGGCCTGAAGGAGAAGCTGCTACATGTTGGTCAATCCTTCCTTGTAACCCGTGCGAGGTAGCAGAGTACGACGGAGCACCTCGTTCAACCTGTGAACTATAGGCCTGAGCTCTACTGGGCTACGCCTGGAGCCCTCTGAGAAGGGTGGCTTGAAGAGAGGAGCCACCTTCTGCACTGACAAAGTACGGCCTCCTCGAGCTCTGCGAGGCACTGAGGCTCCTCGGTAGCACTCGTAGTGTAAGTCAAGCTCACCACCCTGCTGACGGAGGCGAAAGATCTCTCTGAGTCTGGTCAAGTATAGCCTGTACCTCTCGCCTCTGAAGGTGTACTGCACAAACTTGTGCTCCAGATCCACCCAAACTGAAGCATAGAACTCTCTGATCCATCTTTCTATATAGTTACCAGAACGCCCGAGTAAATCGGCGAGTCCCGGTAGGTAAGTCAAGAACGGGCGGATCTCCTCACCAGCTAGCTCAACGATGCTCTCTAAGGAGCAAACCCTGTGTGGTCGTATCTGAATGCTGGTCAACTGAGCTGCTCAGTAGAAATCCTCCATGAGAGGTGTATGCCAACCTGGTGAGGCTCTGGGGTCTCTCTGATCCGGGCACCACTTCTCCAAAGCAACAAACCTGAGCTTCTTCACTTGCTTCGCTGTAAGATTCCTCAGATCAAGGTGAACTGAGGCTGAAGCTGCTGTCGGTGTTGCTGACTGGGGTGACTGAGCTGACTGGGAACGTGTGGAACGCCCCCAGGAACTAGGTGCCAATGGAGTCCCAAGAGCTTCAGTGACAAGCTCTGGCTCCTGTGGAGTATCCTCAGTGTGTGACCCAGCTGGAGGAGAAGAGGGAAGATCCCGCGGAGGGGTGCCGAGTCTCACAGTACCTCGGTGACCGCCTCGCTTTGCGCGGTCTGCTGCATCAGCCACTGCCTCGGCTTTCTCAGCCTCTGTGAGCTTGCGTTTCTTCTTCTTGGCTTTCTCAACAACGGGCTTCTTGCCCTTATCACTGGAAGGACGTGGAGGTGGAGGAGCATCATCACCGGACCCAGCTGCACGAGCACGAGTACTGCGAGTCATACTGAAACAATCACAGAACCTCTGCCCACTGACAACTGTCAAACACAAGTGCCACTGCCACAAGAACCACTGACAGATCACTGCAAGTACAACTGACAGAGGGGCCTCCAAGCCACTGGACTAAACCTCTGAGGCTTTGCCTCAATCCGTACTCGCGAGCTTTGCCCCGAGTTCAACTGCCACTGACTGCTGTTGGATAGAATAGACAGGGTATACATAAGCATATATAAAATCTAGAGATAAGAATCCGTATAGAAGCAAGCATCTAGATAAGTGATAGAATGAAATCTGACATGGTACCTGAGGTAAGAAAGCGTAGCTATTCAAAGCAAAGTTAAGCACCAAAGCCCTCTCCGAACGAGATTTACCAGCTGCGAATTACAATTGGCAATTGAGATTAAGTGAACTGGATTGAATTGCTCCAGAGTTTGTCAAGGAATAATACTAGGGCATAACTCAATTAAGGACTCGACAAAACGCGATATCATAAAAAAGATCATACCCTAGTGAGAAGTAGCAGAGTCGTCGACGACGGAACGAACTCGGTCGCGAACGAAGACGTCGAAGACGATGGCGATGAAAGGAATTCGTTTGAGGACGAACGCGTCGAAAACCGAAATCGCCTAGGGTTAGGGCAAACCCTAGCTCCTTTGAGTTTTGTAGGCAATGTCAAAGAGAAGAAGGGGGTAAACCCTAGGGCTGGCAGGGAGGTGATGGAGCAGCGCAGTTCGCCAGCGGCGAGGTGGAGGACGGCGGCGCGGCGGCGATGGAGTGGTGGAGACGGCTGCGCTGGCGGTGGAAGGCGCTGCTGCGGCGAGGAGAAGGTGGCAGAGTGGTGGCGGCGCAGGTGGAGGGAGCTCTCCGGCGGCAATGGCGCGGCGGCGTAGGTAGGGCAGAGCAGCGGCGGAGCAGGCACGGCGGTTGTACGAACGGCGGACGAGAGACAGTGAAGAAACAGAGCCGCACGCGGGGGGTTATCCGCAAATTTTCGAAGCGTCGGACCACTCCGCTTGGTCCGGTGTCTGGTCCGACGAGTGGTCCGACGGTACCAGAGAAAGAGAAACAGGGAGCAACTGACCACCGGACTACTGCGTCGGACGACTCACCGGACTAGTCTGATGGAGCACCGGACTGGTCCGACGGTGAACAGATCGATATGACAGAGGCACCGGACAACTTGTCATTGGTCCGGTGCAGCGTCGGACACTGGTCCGACGGATTTTGTGTCTGGAGAGAATTTATGCAGTGAGGGTCGAGGCGTCGGACCACTGCGTCGGACCAATGCAGAGTGGTCCGGAGGGTGGTCCGGTGCTTAATTTTGCTCTGAATTTTCCTATTTTTCTCTCCAATCTTTTCTCTTAGCCAAGTTCCAACACAAAAGAGCAAAGAGGAACACTTGTTGGACTTAACATAAGAACCATCTCTCAAACCCTCAATTTTAGAAGTAGTTTGCCATAGGCTAGAATTAGTTTTCATAAGAAAATAGTTCAATAAAGCTCCAAGGGTCACCTTAGGGGCACAATAGGGGTATTAGCTGATGCTAGAGCATTGAATTGCTCCCCCTAAGTGTTGAATCTAATGATGACCAATAAACTTAACCGAAAAGGAACGAAGAAGCAACACTCATGCATATGCAATGCAAAACGGAATTTGAATCTAGGTTGCTTGCAAGTTTAAACCGCGGTTAAGCTTAGTCACACGCTTTGAGGGCGGTTATCTTAACCGCGTTAGCCAAGCCTATGTGCATTACCAAATTAACATGTTATATTACATATGTATGCATGATTCACACAAGCTTATTTTTTAATGAAGTTAGAGTGATCAAGCACATTCAACTCGCTTCTCAACCTACAAAAGGTTGTTTCATCGAGTGGTTTAGTGAAGATATCCGCCAATTGATCTTCGCTCTTAACTCCAACTAGTGTGATGTCTTTCGTAGCCACATGATCTCTAAGAAAGTGATGGCGAATATCAATGTGCTTGGTGCGAGAGTGTTAAACCGGGTTGTTAGCAAGCTTTACGGCGCTTTAATTATCACACAAAAGGGGAACTTCTTTTAAAAACACGCCGTAATCAAAGAGTGTTTGGGTCATGTATAAGATTTGTGCACAACTTGCTCCCATGACAATGTATTCCGCCTCGGCGGTTGACAATGCCACACTGTTTTGCTTCTTTGAGGACCAAGAAACAAGTGATCTTCCTAGCATGTGGCACCCGCCGGAGGTACTCTTCCTATCAACCTTACACCCGGCGTAATCCGAATCGGAATAGCCAACTAGTTGGAAGGGAGCTCCTTTGGGATACCAAAGACCCATGCTAGGGGTGTGCCTTAAGTACCTAAGGATTCTTTTAACCGCACAAAGGTGCGACTCCTTAGGGTTTGCTTGAAACCTAGCACACATACACACACTAAACATGATATCCGGCCTAGATGCGGTGAGGTAAAGTAAACTACCGATCATAGAACGATAAAGAGTTTGGTCAATTGGTTTACCTCCCTCATCGAGATCGAGATGCCCATTAGTAGGCATTGGGGTCTTGATTGGCTTGCAATCCTCCATCTTGAACTTCTTAAGTAGATCATAAGTGTACTTTTCTTGAGAGATGAAGGTCCCTTCTCTCATTTGCTTCACTTGAAAGCCGAGGAAGAAGGTTAGCTCGTCAATCATTGACATCTCGAACTCCTTGGACATCAAGTCACCAAACTCCTTGCAATGGTCTTGGTTTGTTGACCCAAATATAATGTCATCGACATATACTTGGCAAACAAAGATCTCTCCATTAAGTTTCTTGGTGAACAGTGTAGTGTCGACGATCCCGATATTGAAGCCCTTCTTGATTAGGAAGTCCCTTAGCCTCTCATACCAAGCTCTTGGAGCTTGCTTCAATCCGTAGAGTGCCTTGGACAACCTATACACATGATTAGGCAAGTTTGGGTCTTCAAACCCGGGAGGTTGTGAGACATAGACAAGTTCATTTATGAAACCATTTAAGAAGGCGCTCTTCACATCCATTTGAAAGAGTTTCATTTTGTGATGTGAAGCATACGCCAAAAGGATACGAATGGCTTCAAGTCTTGCAACCGGTGCAAAGGTCTCTCCAAAATCGAGTCCTTCTACTTGAGAGAACCCCTTTGCCACCAATCTTGCTTTGTTCCTCACAACCACGCCTTGATCATCTTGCTTGTTCCTAAACACCCACTTGGTGCCAATGATTCTTGCATCCTTTGGCTTCTCTTCAAGTGTCCACACTTGGTTCCGGGTGAAGTTGTTGAGTTCTTCATGCATGGCATTCACCCAATCCGGATCCGCAAGTGCTTCTTCTACACTAGTAGGCTCAACAAAGGAAACAAACGAGTGATGTTCAACATAGATGCAAGTCTAGAATGAGTCGTTACTCCCTTTGATGGACTCCCTATGATTTGATCATGGGGGTGAGCTTGAAGGATGGATGTTGATTTTCTATTTGTCTCTTGAGGAGGAGGATGTGGTGCTTCAACATTGCTTGCTTCGGCCTCGACTTGATCTTGAGGAATGTGAGTGTCTTCTTGAGCTTCTCTCACTTGATCTCCTTCATCAACTTGAGGCGTGTGAGGTGGAGAAGGATCTTGATTTGCTTCATCTTCAACTTCTTCCACCTCTTGCGGGTTGATAGCACCAATTGACATATTCTTCATTGCCTCCCTCAAGGGTGCATCACCTACATCAATATCCTCAAGCGCTCCTTGGGAGCCATTAGTTTCATCAAACTCCAAGTCATACGTTTCTTCAACTAAGCCGGTGGCTTTGTTAAATACACGGTATGCCTTGGATTTAAGTGAATAACCAACAAGGAAACCAATGTCACACACGCCGTTGGAATTTACCCAAGTGTTGGCGCTTCTTGTAGATGTACACCTTGCAACCAAACACCCGGAAGAATGAAATATCCGGCTTCTTCCCATTGACAAGCTCATAGGGGGTCTTCTTTAATAGCCTTTGGACGAAGAGACGGTTTGCCGCATAGCAAGCGGTGTTGATTGCCTCCGCCCAAAACTTCTCGGGAGTGTTGTACTCATCAAGCATAGACCTTGCTAGAGTTATGAGTGTCCGGTTCTTTCTCTCTACGACACCATTTTGTTGTGGAGTATATGTGGCGGACACCTCATGCTTGATCCCAACTTCATCACAATAATCTTCAATCTTTGTGTTCACAAATTCGGTGCCATTGTCACTTCTAATCTTCTTGATCTTCACATCAAATTCATTGTGAGCTCTTGTAGCAAACTTCTTGAAGATGCCTTATGTCTCTCCCTTGTCTTGAAGAAAGAACACCCAAGTGTACCGAGAGTAGTCATCCACTACCACTAAGCAATAGAGATTTCCTCCAAGACTAGCATAGGTGGTAGGGCCAAATAGGTCCATGTGTAGTAACTCTAGGACTCTTGAGGTTGACATGAAAGCTTTGGTTGGATGAGTGTTTGCCACTTGCTTGCCGGCTTGACATGCACTACAAAGTTTGTCCTTCTCAAACACCACATCCTTGATTCCTCTAACCATTTTCTTCTTGACAAGTTTCTTCAAAGTTGACATGCCCACATGAACTAATCTTCTATGCCATAGCCAACCCAAAGAATTCTTGGAGAATAGACACGCTTGCAAGTTTGCTTCATTAGAAGTGAAGTCCACTAAGTAGAGGTTGTTGTGCCAGAACCCTTTGAATATCATTGATGAATCTTCAATCTTGGTCACAATCACCTCATTTGGTGTGAAGAGACAATGAAACCCGAGATCACAAAGTTGACCAACCGATAGCAAGTTGAAGCTCAATGATTGTACTAGCAAGACATTTGAGATTGATTGATCTTGGGAGATAGCCACTTTGCCTAAGCCTTGAACTTTGCCCTTTGAATTATGCCCAAAAGTAATCTTGTCTTGATTTGCACAATCCTCATCAAGTGTGGTGAACATCCGGGGGTCGCCGGTCATGTGTTGAGTGCAACCACTATCAATTACCCAATGGCTCCCACCGGTCTCGTAGTTCACCTACACACAAGCAACTTGGAGTTAAGCTTGTTGTTTGGGAACCCCCTTAGTGCGGGGCCCCATTGCCTTGTCAACCAACTCCTTAGCAACCCAAAGAACCCTAGGCTTGTTCTTCATTGGTGGTCCAAGAAACACCACAAGTGGTCTACCCTTGGAATCTTTGTTGATGACATAGTGAGCATCATGAGCAAATGACCTAGTGTGCTTGGGCAAAGTCTTGGGAAGTGGAGTCTTGCATTGAAATGATAGATGACCAATTTGTCCACATCTGAAACACCTCTTAGGCTTGGGCTTGGGCTTCTCTTGATTGTAGCCATTGTACTTGTTCTTGTAGTAGTTCTTGGCTTCAATCTTGACCTTGGCCTTCATCACTTGGTTCTCCTTGTACCCAATACCGGTCTTGTCACTCTTCATGACGGTGCTCATTAGAAGCTCACTTTGGAGATTATGGCCCTTGGTGAACTTTTCAAGGCCACTTGTAAGCTTGGTCTTGTCATTCTTGAGCTTGGCAATTTCTTCTCGAAGAGAGTTGATCAAGGTGATAGCATCTTTGTCTTCTTCTTGAGCCGGCTTGATGGTGAAGGGCTTGTTTGCCTTGAGGTTGATTAGCTCTTCCTTGAGCTTTGAGTTCTCTTCACTCATCTTCACATAATCATCATACTTGTCGGCTTCTACAACTCTCTTGCCCTTGCACTTGGCACTTTGCTCAAGAGCCACATCATCAAGCTCGATATCACAAGAGGTAGCACTTGCACACTTAGCACACGGGTTAGTAGCAACATGTGTAAGATCTTGAGTAAGTAATTCATTTGCTACCACTAGTGTGCCATGATCACTTTTCACTTGGTTGTAGTCATCTTTTAGCAAGTTAAACCTTGTGAGGAGCTCTTGGGATGACCTCTCAACCTTATCATGTTTCTCATTGGCTTGCTTAAGAGAGGCTTTGAGCTCCCTAGTGCTAGATGTGAGAGAGTTAATCTCAAGCTTCAAATCATCATTAGCACTAGACAAGTTATCAAGCTTATTATGCAAGTTTTCCTTGATTTCAAGAAGTTTGTCATTTTTACTCTTGTACTTCCTTATGATGCTAGCATATTTGTTGCAAATTTTAATTAGCTCATCATAGGAAGGTGCTTCTTCATCATCACTATCATCACTAGAGAGGTCATCACCATCATCCTCTTTTTGTACCTTCTTGTCACCTTTAGCCATAAGGCATAGGTGTGTAGAGGATGAGCCCGGCGATGAAGGAGGAGGTGGCGGTGGAATCGAAGAACCAATCACCAAAGCGGCCACCTTCTCTTCTTCACTCTCATCATCGGAGGAGTCGCTTGAATCATCAATATCGGTGAGCCAATCACCCACTTCTTCTTGTGAAAGTTGAAGTTCTTCTTCTTCTTGTATGGCTTGTCTTGCTTCTTGTCATCATCACTTGAGTCATCATTGCTGTCCTTGTTCTTCTTGAAGTTCTTGAACTTGTTGTTCTTGAACTTGTCTTTCTTCTCTTCGGGACACGCATGTGCTAGATGACCAAGAGTGCCGCAATTGTAGCACTTCATTTGGGAGAAATTGGCTTCCTTGAAGAGCTTGTGAAGAATTTCTTCTTTTTTGAGTCAAACTTGACTCCATTCTTGTTTAGCCTCTTCAACATCTTGGCGGCCTTCTTCACCATGAGAGCGATGTTGTCTTCATCATCATCACTTGTACTCTCAGCGACATATTGAATCTTGCACTTCTCCTTGGAAGATGCCTTGAGAGCCAAGTCCTTCTTTTCCTCCTTCTCTTTCTTCTTGGAAGATGATGAAGTTCCATCATTGGTCTTCATGTACATCTCATGAGCATTGATCTTGCCCAACACTTGCGTTGGTGTAGTTACGGAGAGATCGCCTTGATGAAGAACCGTGACGATGTGGCTATACTTGTCTATTGGAAGAACACAAAGTATTTTGCACACCACATCGGCCGGTGTCATTTGAGAGAGCCCAAGGCCATTCAACTCCTCTACAAGCACATTCAAGCGAGAATACATTTCATTAGCATTTTCATGAGATAGCATAGTGAAAGCATTTAACTTAGCAATGATAAGGTGATAACGCTCTTCTCTTTCACATTTGGTGCTCTCGTGAAGAGCACAAATGTTTGTCCAAATCTCATGCGCGGTTTTGCAATTCTGCACACGGTTGAACACATCCTTGCAAATGCCACGGAAAAGAATATTCTTTACCTTGGCATTGTTCTTCTCAAAGTATGGGTCCTCGGCGAACACCGATCCACCTTGGGTGGCGGCTTTGTGAACGCCGACATCCACGGCCTCAAGGTAGGCCTCCATCCGCACTTTCCAATAAGGAAAGTCATCCCCATCGAACATGGGTGGCGGTCCATCCCCATGGGACATCTTGCTCTAGGCAGTGAAGCCTAATTTAGAGCAACAAGGCTCTGATACCAATTAAAGGATCAAGATGCCCAAGAGAGGGGATGAATTGGGCTTGTTTTAAATTTCTAAAGCAAATATAAAAACCTATCAAATGCCAATTACCCCCTAGTGCCTACCGTCCGTGTGTCCTAGCTAGAAAGCGGTAGCAGTTCATAGGAATTAAAAACAACCTAAGCAATTCTAGTAGGAAATGTAAAAACAAGACGGAAAAGGATGTGGAAATGTAAAGAGTTAGGGAAAAGAAAATCTCATTGACGCAGCGATTTTTTCCCGAGGTATCAAGGTGTCGACACCCCCCTAGTCCTCGTTGGAGCACCTCGCAAGGTATCGCTCCCCTTCTACCCGCGCAAGGGTAGAGTGCTCTCTACGGGCTGATTCTTCGCCACTCCGGCTCGGTGAATCGCCCACAACCGATCACAAGAACTTGGAGAAGAGCCGCCAACAATCTCCCGGCGGTCACTTTCTCCGAACACCACCAAACCGTTTAGGTGCTGTCAAACACCAAGAGTAACAAGCACAAGACCTTCACTTGACCCACTCAAGGCTAGGAAGGTGGATGGATGCACACAAGTCACTCCTAATCACTCTAGGAGGGAAGAACAAGATGAACTCTCTCTAATCTCTCCCTCACTAGCCTCTTGGCTCTCCAAAAGATTTCTCAAGGTGTCACCAGCTGAAACAATGGCCAAGAGTCCCTCTAAGGACCAAGGGGGTAACTATAAATAGTCCCCACCTCCAAAACTAGCCGTTTTTTACTTTTTCTTGTCTCTGCGTAGCCACCGGACTAGTCCGGAGATCACACCACCGGACCATGCACACTGGTCCGGAGCTCACTCTGATTTCAAACTCAGGCACCGTCGGACTACTCTGCTTGGTCCGACGCACTGGTCCGGAGCCTCGGTGCTCTCTGAGTGAAATCGATTCTCTCTTTTACACACCACCGGACCACTCTCCTTGGTCCGGTGCCCTGGTCCGTCGCTCTGGTCCGGAGCCAGGGTGCTCTCTGCATAAACCCAAACCCCTGTCATGAGGCGTCGGACTAGCCGTCGGACGAACCGTCGGACTGGTCCAGAGCCTTCTGTCTCTCTGAACCAAGCCACCGGACCACTCTCCTATGGTCCGGTGCTTTCCAGACAGGTGGTCCGGAGCTCCTCGAGCTGAGAATCTGCCTAAGTTAGGGACCGTCGGACCACTCTCCTTGGTCCGACGCCCACTTAGCAGAGTGGTCCGGAGCCTCTTTCTCCCTCTTTTTCAACTGTTTTCGCTGAGGTTTCTTAAGGGACTTTGCTCCTACCGTTTCTAGGGTTTATCAAGGGCTGAAAGCAAGGTCTCTAGGACTAGTTGTGACAAGTGTGCATATACCCACTTTCCTAAACTCTCCTAGGTCAAGCTACTAACCTCATACCCCCTTTATAGTACGGTCAAAGGAAAAACAAAAGCCCTAGCTATACTTAGTGCCCTTCTCAACCTTATGACACTAAGAGCTAGTCTAGTCTTCGTCGTGTATCTCCATCCTTTGCAACCGAAACGATTTCCATCTTGGGGGCATGAATATCCATTTAGCCCATTCAAAATGCATCACTCATGACCTAACATAAATGACTTTGTCTCTGCAAAACACACGTTAGTCATAGTGATCTAGTATTGTCGTTAATCGCCTAAACACAAGGGTCCATGATTCTACAATGTACACAATCCAGTTTAATTCTTACGCTAACAGGGTTACTCTACGTAGCATGCCCAATAAGGTTTTATTTTTTTTTATATTATATATATATATGCCTAAATTTTAAATAAACTCTAATCCACTTTAACAAAAATGAGTTAAGATAAATACATGTACGTCCAAATAAGCTCTAAGGTTAGATGTGTATGTTACACAAGAATAAAACTAAGTCGTAGAGCAGACGAACCAATGTTGGTCTGACAGATTGACACGGCGAGCGCACAAAAAGAAAATTGACAAGTGTTCACCATTGTCGTACCCATTGCTCAGCAAATGGACGACAATTGTCATGATTTGCAGATATGGTGTGGGGTTGGGGTCTTGAGAGACCGCCAGGTCCATACGTTGTCACCATCGCCATCCACATTGCTAAGATTGGGCTGACAATTACGAGTAACTTATATATTCTTCTTAATTTTAGCTCAGTGTGGCTAGTGGTTTCTGTGACTGTGACTGATAAGATGACTGATGTTATTTTGGTGTAAGAGAAAAATGTTGTACAATGACTGATAAACCGGATTGATAAGTTGAAGCGAGCAGAGTTATGAAACATTGAAACTTGCAACCCTTATGTTCTTTCTGTTATGAAATTTTGTCATTTTCGCTTGTCGAGAAACAATTTTAATAAAATATAGTATTAAAAAATATTAATATTTTTAATATATAATTAATATTATCAAAAAATCTTAAAATCTAGTTTTTAATAAATTTATTTAGAAATATAAATATTCCACGTATTTTTATGAATCGAGTCGGAAAATAAAAAAAGTCAGTTAATTTGGGACAGCTTAAAAAAAACCATTTGAGAATTTACTCTTCTACCCCTAGCCATATTGCCATCTCAACTCCAAAGTCCAAACTCCGGCCCGATCGGACCAGCCAAGCTCCGGCGCGGCGGCTCCAGCTAGCAGAGGCAGAGTGCCGCTGTGCTTGCGCTCACTCCGACTCCCAGCCGTGAGCCCCCGTGGACGGCCCCCGTTGGACGGAGGAGGTGGATGACCTCGTCGACGCCGGCGACGTCGACGGCGCCATCGCCCTGCTCGAGTCCGTCGTCTCCAACCTCTCCACCTCCGCCGCAGCCGCTCCCCCAGCCGCCGACCTCCGCCTCGCCACGGCGCTCGGCGACCTCGCGGGTCTGCACGCCTCCTGCGGCAACACCCTACGCGCCGACGAGCTCCGCGCCCGCGCCATCGTCTTCCGATCCCGCGCCGCAGCTCCCGGGGCCCTAGGGTTTGTTCCCCTTCTCAACGTCCCTTGTACCCCGAAACTTCACTGTTGCACTTAATGCTTGGACCCTTGCTTGAGTTGCTTCGGCCATTTTGTTTGACTGAAATATTGCTTTGCCTTGATTGGGTTGGTTAATACTCCTACATAGGATCCTAATGAGATACACACCCTCTCTCTGTCAAACAATGTGTTTGTGCAGGGGTAAGGAGCCTTCAGAGAAATGTTCATCACAAGAGGGTGCGATGGGTTTGAAGGACTCTGAAAGCTCGGCAAATACTGATGATAAAAACAATGAAGATGAAGAGGATGGTAATGTTCTTGTACCTTGTCTGTGTTATTTAACTATGGACACGACTCACAGAAAATTGAGATCTCATTTCTTCTTTGGTGCTTGCAGATTGGGAGTCTATTGCAGATAGGGGTGCACTTGATGACACACTTGTGCGCTCCCTTAAGCAAGAAGCTATAGTACCTTCCTGTAGCTCTTCAGAGAGAAGTGGCACCCCATCTTCAGGGCCCAAAAGGAGGGGTAGGGGCTCATTTCTTTACAGTAAGAGTGTTCTGTACAGTGACCAGTGTGGTTCGGAAAGAGATTTGGATGACAAAGAGTCTAGTCCTCAGGGTGGATCTGGATCAAAGGGTCATGTGAATGAGCAGGAGAACAATGCTGTTACAGGTATTCAGGATATTCATTTCTATATGTATGGTTAGCTTGTTCCTTCTGAGCTTTAGATGACAGACTTGATTCTTTGCCTTGGCTTTGTAGCTGCCGCTCAGTTTGGGACAAGGCATGTCCTTGTTTTCTATGACTTTTCACCGAGCACACGCACAACAGATCTGGAAAGAATTTTTGAGAAGTTTGGGGATCATGAAGTTGCCATTCGCTGGGTTAATGATACTTCAGCACTTGCTGTTTTTCGGAATCCATCAGTTGGTAATTTTGTTCTTACAGCTATTTCTAGCTACATTTGTGTATAGTTCCTTCTTATGACATGATCTGCTGGGAGTGGCGAGGCCGCAAGGTAACAACACGTTTCGCCCCTGTCGGAAAGAATGCTGTCATCGGATGGAATAGAAAAGTGTAGTTATCTGAGAAGAAATTTGTGAACTAAAATGTTAGGTGCTCTGATTCCATCCCTAAAACATGGTTATCCTCTTTCAGTTTGTTTATAGGTCACTTCATCTACTCATAATACATCCCTAAAACAAATGCTATGCATGTCGGGAGTGGATCGTTATATTTTGCTGTGTTTCATGATTAATTGCTCAGCTCCAATGTTTTGTGCTGATTTGCTGCTATTCCATTCTATTCTGTTAGGCTAGCAGATGATATGAACTGTCAACCATTCACTGTTGTTCTTGTAGCTTTGGTTCCATGTATTCTGATCACTTTATTCTTTCGAATCTATTTGCAGCTATTGAGGCTCAGGCTTGCATACCTCCAAGATACAAAGTGCGGTCACTGAAAGTGGATGATGATCTATTGGCAAAAATAGATGGTAGAGGTAACACCTGTGTCTTGTGATGATTCCTTTCTACTTGTCTTTTTCATGCTCTGTGGATTGTTGCATCTCAATCTTATGGTCTTGTTAAACCTCGCTGCAGACTTAGAACCACCCAAGCCAAGACCAAAGACATCTGCAAGAACAGCTCAAAGGCTAATTGCTCATGGAATGGGATTGAAGCACTTTACAAACTTTGGAACAGATGAGCTGAAGAAACAGGAGGAAGAGAGAAAGAACAGAATTGCTGCTCGACAATCTATGCGTGATGAGGCTTGGGGTTCGGACTGAGAGCATGTCAAAATGGCTTGTTGCATCCAAACGCTGTTGCCAGTTTGCTACACCGGTGTTTTAGATGCTTGTACTATTTACATGGTTTTATGTTGATTGGTTCCGTGAGATCTTCTGAGACATAACAAGAGTGGCATGAAGACATAAAGACGTAACCAGATCACCTGTCACAGTGATGCTGTGTGCACAGAATGTTGTATTGGAATAGTGATCGGTACCCGGGATGGGGTTTTTCCTGAACTGAATGCAAATGCAAAGTACGGCATTCAGTGAATAGTTCATATTTGTACCTATAGTGGCAGAGCTGCGAATGTTTTGTCTGGTGACAGCATCTCAGCCCGTAATGAATGTTAGTCCAAATGTTTCTAAGACATGTCATGGAGCATACATGTGTATAATCTTTGCATCCATGAAAAAATTTAGCATGATTTGCACGCTTTTGAATTTACTTTCAGAATTTATGAACCATACTGTTAGCATGTGCTTATGAACTTTGGATTGCATCATGGCACACGTGCTATTAAATTGTATGATAAAATACTACGTTCTAAATCATGAATTTACATTATTTTCCCCTGAATTTTTGGGGGCTAAATAGCTTAGCGAAAGTTTAAAATATCCTTTTGGGAAGAATTTTAAATTTTGAAATCACAAAACTTATGGTGCCGGATTTAAATAAAATAGGGGCGTGTTTGGTTATGTGGGAAATTTATTTGCCGTGTCACATCGAATCTTTCGGCACTAGTTTAGTGTATTAAAAATAGGCTACTTATAAAACTAATTACATGTCCATGTGGGAATTAACAAGACGATTCTATTAAGCTAAGTTAATCTATAATTAACAAATGTTTACTGTAGCACAATATTGTCAAAACATGAACTAATTTATATTAAAAGATTCGTCTCGCGAAGTTGCCTCCGGCTGACAAATTAGTTTTTTAATTAGTCCTCCCTCCATCCCAAATTGTAAGTCATTTTAAGAATCTTGGAGAGTCAAAGTTTATAAAGTTTGACCAAATTTATATAATATGATAATAACACATTTGATACCAACTAAGTATCATTAGATTATTTATTAGTTATATTTTCAAACTATACCTATTTGATGTCATAAATCTTTATGTTTCCCTCTATAATCTTTGGTCAAACTTAAAATGCTTTGACTCTCCAAGATTGTTGGAATGACTTACAATTTGGAATGGAGGGAGTATATTTTAAATAGACCAAACTAGGGACGGAATATTCGATGGGACGGGGGCAAAACTTTTGCCGCCCCATCCAAACACGCTCTAGGTCACACTTGATTTATGGCATTTACTTGAAAAACTATACTATTTTTAAAGATGTGCTGTTTGAATCCTAGGAATGGAGAGATTCAAAGTAATCTAATATAGATGGGTTGTTTTGTAGGTGAACACCAACCCATCTTCAGTCCTGAGGAGGCGAGGACCATGATGCGTTTTCTGTACCGTGGCTCGATTGTCACGATTTCTATATCGCACCGAGCCACGGTACAGAAAACGCATCATGTCGTGCAGCTGCGGTCTTCCGTCAACATGTCGTGCACCTTGAAACACTCCACGATCACCCAAGGCAGGCGATCTCCACAACGGAGAGGCTCGTGAGGCCTCACCGGCGGCTAACGATAGTGTCATGTAGGACGAGCATGGCACGCTCGCGGTTCTCACACTGCGCCTTGTGCAACTGCTCCTTGAGCTTGTCGATGTGCTCGATGAGGAAGCTCTCCATGTCCATCATCTTCTTTCACTGGTCTAGCTATGGTATGGCCTTGAGGCGGGCAACACTTAGGCCACCTTGGGCCAAGCCGTCCACACCTCTAGCTGTGACTCTATTTTGTCGTACACCACCATGCACGTTTGTGTAAACAACACAGTTACAACATATGAAAAGGAGATAGAATATTATAGAGATGACCACCTACACCTCCTTCCATTTCTAGCCATTCGAAATGTACCTTTAACTAGCAACAACCCAACAATTAACTTTGGTACAACATTCTTCTTTTTCCAACATTCATATAAAGAGAAGACACACACAACTATTTACTATTTTCAAAGAAGTAGGAACACCTAGAATAAGAAGAATATGAATTGGAAGATACGCTTGAGAGCAAGGGTAATGAATATTCCTCTTGGCTCCAATAACTAGGCTAACAGTCACCGACACCTATCAATTTCTATCATTAGGATCACTAGCACCTAGTATGTCGTGTTTTAACGTAAACTGTATTATTTGTTGCCTAGAGTTTCCAATTCATAAGGGTATATATTTGCACGCAATGCTGCAACAATCAAGAAGCCATGCAGTAAGTGGTTGCCATGGAACCTTAACGAGGAACCACCTGATGGTGCACCAATATTCGCCATGGGATGCCTAGTTGGCTAAGGTGTACTTATACCCAAGTGTCTCCCCGACCACCAGCTATGGCCTACCCACCAATGTGTTGTGCGCCATGAAGCACTCCACGGCAACTTGAGGCAGGTGATCTCCTCGATGGAGAGGCCTACAGGGCCTCGACGGCGGCTGACGATGGTGTCATGCAGGAGGAGCATGGCACGCTCGCGGTTCTCGTACTACCCGTTGTGCAACTACTCCTTGAGCTTGTCAATGCGCTGGTTGAGGGAGCGCTCCTTGTCCATCATCTTCTTGCACTGGTCCAGCTCCAACATGGCCTTGAAGCAGGCAACAACCTACGCTGCCTTGGGCGCGTCTGATCACACCTCTGGCTATGACTCATTGGCCGTACACAACCACACCTATGTGTAAGCAACACAGTCGCAAAAGATGTAAAAGAAATATAATATTATAGAGACAACCACGAGTACATCCATCCATTTCTAGCCATTCAAAATGAACCTTTAACTGCAACAATCCAACAGTTAACTCCACTACAACATTTTATTTTTCCAATATTCATATAAATAGGAGACACACAAACAACTATTTACTCTCTCAAAAGGAGTAAGAACACCTAGAATAAAAAGAATATGAATTGGAAGATAATCTTGAGAGTAGGGGAAATGAATATTCCTCTTGGCTCCTATAACTAGGCTAACAGTCACCCACACCTATCAATTTTTGTCATTAGGATCACCGACACCTAGTATGCCACATTTTAATGTAAACTGTATCCTATGTTGCCTAGAGTTTCCAATTCACAGGGGGATATTTCCAGGAAATGGTGCATCAATCAGGATGCCATGTAGTTAGTGGTCGTCCATGGGACCACGACGAGGGGAAAATTGATGGCGCGCTAGTGGTCGCCATGAGACACTCAACTGGCTAAGGTGTACCCATACCCAAGCCTCTCCTAG
>CM039137.1:19616045-19796589 GCA_022036555.1 Microstegium vimineum | reverse complement strand
GAATTGGAAGATAATCTTGAGAGTAGGGGAAATGAATATTCCTCTTGGCTCCTATAACTAGGCTAACAGTCACCCACACCTATCAATTTTTGTCATTAGGATCACCGACACCTAGTATGCCACATTTTAATGTAAACTGTATCCTATGTTGCCTAGAGTTTCCAATTCACAGGGGTATATTTCCAGGAAATGGTGCAACAATCAGGATGCCATGTAGTTAGTGGTCGCCATGGGACCACGACGAGGGGCAAATTGACGACGCGCTAGTGGTCATCATGAGACACTCAACTGGCTAAGGTATACCCATACCCAAGCCTCTCCTAGGCCAACAATTGCGGCCTATCTTCCAATGTGTCATGCACCACGTGAAGCACTCCTCAGCCACCTAAGGTAGGCCATCTCCTCGACGGAACCCATCAGGCCTTGACGGCGGCTGACGATAGCATCATGCAAGAGGAGCGTGCAACGCTCGCCGTTCTCGTATTATGCCTTGTGTAGCTGCTCCTTGAGCTTGTCAATGCGCTAGCTAAGGAAGCGCTCTTTGTCCATCATCTTCTTGCACTGGTCTAGCTGCAACATGACATTGAAACGGGCATCACTTGGGCCGGCTTGGGCACGTCTGACCACACCTCCGGTTATGACTCTTTTGTCGTACACCACCATGCATTGTTGTAACAGGTGAAAATGAGATGGAATATTAGATAGAGGAGCACACACACATCCATCTATTTCTGGACCAGTGCAACTACTCCTTGAGCTTGTCAATGTGCTAGTTGAGGGAGCGCTCCTTGTCCATCATCTTCTTGCACTGATCCAGCTCCGGCATGGCCTTGAAGCAGGCAGCACGTATGCTACCTAGGCACGTCCGACCACACCTCTGGCTATGACACTTTTGCCATACACAACCACACCTATGTGTAAGCAACACAGTTGCAAAAGATGTAAAAGAAATATAATATTATAGAGACGACCACCAGTACATCCATCCAATTCTAGCCATTCAAAATGTACCTTTAACCGCAACAATCCAACAGTTAACTCCACTACAACATTCTTGTTTTTCCAATATTCATATAAATAGGAGACACACAAACAACTATTTACTCTCTCAAAAGGAGTAGGAACACCTAGAATGAAAATAATATGAATTGGAAGATAATCTTGAGAGTAGGGGAAATGAATATTCCTCTTGGCTCCTATAACTAGGCTAATAGTCACCCACACCTATCAATTTTTGTCATTAGGATCACCGGCACCTAGTATGCCACATTTTAACGTAAATTGTATCCTATGTTGCCTAGAGTTTCCAATTCACAAGGGTATATTTCCAGGAAATGGTGCAACAATCAGGATGCCATGTAGTTAGTTGTCGCCATGGGACCACGACAAGGGGCAAATTGACGGCGCTCCAGTGGTCTGAGACACTCAACTAGATAAGGTGTACCCATACCCAAGCCTCTCCTAGGCCAACAACTGCGGCCTACCTGCCAATGTGTCATGCATCGCATGAAGCACTCCTCGGCCACCTGAGGTAGGCCATCTCCTCGACGGAACCTGTCAGGCCTTGACGGCGGGTGACGATAGCGTCATGCAGGAGGAGCGTGGAGCTCTCGCGGTTCTTGTATTACACCTTGTGTAGCTGCTCCTTGAGCTTCCAATGTGCTAGTTGAGGAAGCTCTCTTTGTCCATCATCTTCTTGCACTGTTCTAGTTCCAACATGGCCTTGAAACAGGCATCACTTGGGCTGGCTTGGGCACGTCCGACCACACCTCCGGCTATGACTCTTTTGTCATACACCACCATGCATTGTTGTAACAGGTGAAAATGAGATAAAATATTAGAGAGATGACCACACACACATCCATCTATTTCTAGCCATTCGAAATGTATCTTTAATTAGCAACAACTCAACCGTTAACTCTGCTATAACATTCTTCGTTTCCAAAATTCATACAAATAGTTGACACACAAACAATTATGTACTCTCACAAAATGGGTAGGAAACCCTATAATAAAAAATATGAATGGAAAGACACTCTTGAGAGAAAGGGCGGTGAATATTCCTCTTGGCTCCTATAACTAGGCTAATGGTCACCGACATCTACCAATTTCTGTCATTAGGATCACCCGCACCTAGCATGACACATTTTAACGTAAATTGTATTCTCTGTTGCCTATAGTTTCTACTTCACATGAGTTTATTTGCAGGCAATGCTAAAACCTTCAAGAAGCCATGCAGTCAGTAGTCACCATGAAACCACAATGAGGAATCAGTTGACAGCGTGCCAGTGGTCACCATGGAACGCCTAGCTGCCTAAGGTGTACCCGTGCCCGAGCCTCTCCTCGGCCAATAGCTACAGCCTGTCCACCAGCATGTAGTGCACCTTGAAGCACTTCTCAACCACCTGAGGTAGCAGATCTCCTCGACACATAGGCTTGTGAGGCATCAACGATGGCTGACAATGGCGTCATGCATGAGGAGTGTGGTGCGCTCGTTGTTCTCACATTGCGCCTTGTGCAGCTGCTCCTAGAGATTTTTTATGTGTTGGTTTAGGAAGCCCTCCATGTCTATCATCTTCTTGCATTGCTCCAGCTCTAGCATAGCCTTGAAGCGGGTAGCACTTGGGTCGCCTTGGGCATGTCTGACCACACCTCAGGTTATGATTATCTTTTGCCATACACCAAGGAATCCATATCTCCATGGCAATGCTAATTGACCACACACATATGTGTAAGCAACACAGTCACAACTGGTAAAAAGGAGATATAATATTAGAGAGTCAACCACATGCACATCCATCCATTTCTAGTCATTTGAAATGTACCTTTAAATAGCAACAACTCAATAGTTAACTCTGCTACAACATTCTTCTTTTTCTAACATTCATACAAATAGTTGACACACAAACAAATATTTACACACAATATGGGTAGGCAACCCTAGAAAAATATGAATCAAAAGATACTCTTGAGAGCAGGGGCAGTGAATATTCCTCTTGACTCGTATAACTAGGCCAATGGTCACCAGAACCTATTAATTTCTATCTTTAGGATTACCTGCAGCTAGTATGCCACATTTTAACATAAATTGTATTCTCGGTTGCCTAGAGTTTTTAGTTCATAGGGGTTTATTTGTAGGCAATGCTGCTACCTTGGGGAAGCCATGTAGTCAGTGCTCGCCATAAGACCACGGTGAGGAACCAGCTCATGGCGTGCCAGTGGTCGCCATGGAACGCCTAGCTAGCTAAGGTGTACCCATATCCGAGCCTCTCCTTGGCCGACAGTTGCAGCCTGCCCACCAACGTGTAGTGCACCTTGAAGCACTCCTTAGCCACCTGAGGTAGGCAATCTCGACACAGAGTCCAGTGAGGCATCGATGGCGATTGATGATGGCGTCATGCAAGAGGAGCATAGCACGCTCGCGGTTCTCGCACTGTGCCTTGTACAACTGCTCCTAGAGCTTGTAGATGTGTTGGTTGCGTAAGTCGTCCGTGTCCATCATCTTCTTGCATTGGTCCAACTTCGGCATGGCCTTGAAGTGGGCAGCGCCTGGGCCACCTTGGGTGTGTTTGACCACACCTTAGTGTGCGATTCTCTTTTGCCACACCACCATGTGTATGTGTAAGCAAAACAATCACAACAGGTGAACAAGAGATAGAATATTATAGAGATAACCACTTGTACATCCATCCATTTCTAGCCATTCGAAATGTACCTTTAACTAGCAACAACCCAACAGTTAACTCTGCTACAACATTCTTCTTTTTTCAACATTCATACAAATAGTTGACACACAAACAAATATTTACACACAAAATGGGTAGGAAACCCTAGAAAAAATATGAATCAAAGGTAGTGAATATTCCTCTTGACTCGTATAACTAGGCCAATGGTCACCCAGACCTATCAATTTCTATCATTAGGATTACCTACAACTAGTATGCCACATTTTAACATAAATTGTACTCTCTGTTGCCTAGAGTTTCTAGTTCATAGGGGTTTATTTGTAGGCAATGCTACAACCTTTGAGAAGCCATGTAGTCAGTGGTCGCCATAGGACCACGGTGAGGAACCAACTGACGGTGTGCCAGTGGTCGCCATGGAACGCCTAGGTAACTAAGGTGTACCCGTACCCGAGCCTCTCCTCGACCGACAGTTTTGTCTTGCCCGCCAACGTGTAGTGCACCTTGAAGCACTCCTTGGCCACTTGAGGTAGGCGATCTCGACACAGAGGCCAGTGATGCCTCGACGGTGGTTGATGATGGTGTCATGCAAGAGGAGCATAGCACGCTCGCGGTTCTCGTATTGTGCCTTGTGCAACTGCTCCTAGAGCTTGTCGATGCGTTGGTTGCGGAAGCCCTCTGTGTGCATCATCTTCTTGCATTGGTCCAGCTTTGACATGGTCTTGAAGTGGGCAGCACCTAGGTCGCCTTAGGCACGCCTGACCACACCTTAGTGTGTGATTCTCTCTTGCCACACCACCACGTGTATGTGTAAGCAACACAGTCACAACAGGTGAACAAGAGATAGAATATTATAGAAACAACCACTTGTACATCCATCCATTTCTAGTCGTTCGAAATGTACCTTTAACTAGCAACAACCCAACAGTTAACTCTGCTACAACATTCTTATTTTTTCAACATTCATACAAATAGGAGATAGACAAATAATTATCCTCTCTCACAAAATGTGTAGGAACCCTAAAATAAAAGGAATATGAATGGAAAGATACTCTTGAGAGCAAGGGCAATGAATATTCCTCTTGGCTTCTATAACTAGACTAATGGTCACTGTCACCTATCAATTTTGCCATTAGGATCATTGGCACCTCCTATGCCAAATTTTTACGTAAATTGTATTCTTTGTTGCTTAGAATTTCTAGTTAATGTATGTTTATTTGTAGGCAATGCTGCAACCTTTAGGAAGCCATGCAGAAGTGGTCGCCATAGGACCACGATGAGGAACCAACTGATGGCCCGCCAATGGTCACCATGGGACGTCAAGCTGGCTAAGGTGTACGCGTACCCAAGCCTCTCCTTGGCCTGCCCACCGATGTTTTGTGCACCTTCAAGCACTTCTCGACCACCTGAGGCAGTTGATCTCCTCGATGACATCATACAGAAAGAGTGTGGCACACTCGCAGTTCTCGCACTCTACATTGTGCAATTGCTCCTTGAGCTTGCCGATGCGCTGGTTGAGGAAGCACTCTATGTCCATCATTTTCTTGCACTGGTCCAGCTCCAGCATGGCCTTGAAGCGGGCAGCACCTGGGCCACCTTGGGCGCGTTCGACCACATCTTCGGCTATCACTCACTTTTGTGATACACCACCACACACGTGTGTAAGCAACACAGTCGCAACGGGTGAAAAGGAGATATAATATTATAGAGATGACCATATGTACATATATCCATTTCTAGCCATTCAAAATGTATCTCCAACTAGCAACAACCCAATAGTTAACCTACTACAACATTTTTCTTTTTCTAACATTCTTATAAATAGGAGACACGTAAACAAATATTCTCTCATAAAAGTGGCAGAAACCCCTAGAATAAAAAGAATATGAATGAAATCTTGAGAGTTGGGGCAATGAATATGCCTCTTGACTCATATAACTAGGCTAACGGTCACTGACACCTATTAATTTCTGTCAGTAGGATCACCAACACCTAGTATGCCACATTTTAACGTAAATTATATTCTTTGTTGCCTAGAGAACCAAATTCATACAGTTATATCTGTAGTCAGTGGTCGCCAGGGACCACGGTGAGGAACCAGCTGACGATGCGCCAATGGTTGCCATGGGACGCCCAGCTAGCTAAAGGTGTAGTCGTACTCGAGCCTCTCCTCGGTTAGCAACTGCAGCCTACTCGCCAACGTGTAGTGCACCTTGAAGCACTCCTCGATCACCCGAGGCAACAATCTCATTGACAGAGACGCCCGTGAGGCCTCGGCGGCGGTTGACGATGGCATCATGGAGGAGCATGGCACACTCGCGGTTCTCGCACTATGCCTTGTGCAGATGCTCCTAGAGCTCCTAGAGGTCAATGCGCTGGTTGATGAAGCCATCCATGTCCATCATCTTCTTGCACTGGTCTAGCTCCGACATGGCCTTGAAGCGAGCAACACCTACGGCCGTGACTCACTTTTGTCGTACACCACCACACGTGTGTGTAAGCAACACCATCACATCATGTTAAAAGGAGATGGAATATTATAGAGATGACCACCTGCACATCCATACATTTCTTGACATTTGAAATGTACCTTTAACTAACAATAGCCTAATAGTGAACTCTACTACAACATTCTTCTTTTTTCAACATTCATATAAATAAGAGACACAGAGACAACTATTTACTCTCGCAAAAGGGGTAGGAACACCTATAATAAAAAGAATATGAATAGGAAGATACTTTTGAGAGCGGGGCAATGAATAATCCTCTTGGCTCCTATAACTAGGCTTCACGGACACTTATCAATTTCTATCATTAGGATCTCTTCAAAAAGTTGAATCAACTCTGTCATGGTACCAAGGGGCAGTATAAATTATTGGATTTTGGTTTTTGGTGGCAAAGCTGGAAATATTGCCACCAAGCCCTCTTTCACCTAGCCTCCTTTACTCTAGTCAGGTCAAAACTGTTGGGGTTAGGTTAGAGGAAATGTTGAGTGGGATGGGCATGCTCATATTCATTGTAATCATAATATAGCTTTTCACCAAACGCTATATCACGACAGGCCACCAACAAGACATGGCTCTCCCCATTGATGTCATACCGCACACACTTGACATTCTGCTTCTTCTTGCCATCGCTGCAGCAGTTTCACAATTTCAAGGTTAGAATACACACATCCTTTCTTTGAGGTGACAACTTAGTACAACAGATTGGACGTGGATACAAAACAAAGAACTTACTGTGTGTGGTTATTGATGCCACTAATAAAGCGAGAAATGTTCCCCCGCTTGTCAGGGCAAATGACCAGCCATTGGGAAGGGTCAACTGTCAGGAGGAGCGTCATAATACAGTCAATATCATCGTTTGCTCTCTTCTCCAGATAATCAACATCCCCAACATATTCGGCAAGGAAGGTCATATCCTTAATATCAGCATCTGCCTGCACAGTGAATCTGGAAATATATATGCACGAGTGTCATTTTTGGTACTAAAAATGTAAAGTAAAAAGTGTGTACACCATAGAGTCCAAGTGTGTGACACTGGAACGTTGAGGGTAGTGTTGCACACATAAGTTCTAGGCGTGCACACGAATAGCAATGTTGGAGAGCAACACCACAAACTCTGAATTAAATAGACAATTTTCCAATAAGTAAATAACTAAGTGTAGTGAGTTCAAGACAATTCCCTTCAACGGAATCGAAGACTACAAGAAGTGGAGGGCATTCACCTCTTTGTTGCATGGTTCTGCACAACTCTATACTTTCCTTATCCTCTTTGGACAGAACCTTGAAAGTCGAGGAGGGCAAAATTAGAACAACAAAACACCAAATGGTTATAACATAATGTCAAGTGAAAAGATTTGCTAACCTGCATACCACCTACCTCCAATCTTGCTAGATTGGAAGATCTAGGAGCCATATTAGGCATGTAAGTCAGTTCATTACTAAACTCTGTTTTGGAAGATGTCAAAGCAGTGGCCAGAGATGCCATTTGCTTTAGTCTTCTAGATCCATCTTCAGATGGAACAAATGGTAGTATCCTCCTCCTCCTCTTGTGCATAACAAGAGAACGCTTTCTTCGCCTTCTAGCATCTGAAAAAGATGAAGTAAATTACTTGAGTTAGTACCAGAATAAGTGCATTCCTTCCTGTACTCAATGTATCTATATTTTTGTTTTCAAAATAGTTCAGTTTTGTGTTTAAATCTAACAAATATTCGAAACCCAATAACATATTAGCTAGCATATCGGGCAATCCTGTGCATCAAATTTTGCATTTTACAATATCTGTGAGATATATGGCTCATACACTTAACATAAAAGCTATTACCTCAAGTGTTTATCAATACTAACTATTGAAGTTAAATTGGACATAAATAAAAACACAACTTACCAGAGCCTGTACTACACCCAGTGACTACGCAATAAGACAAGGGCCAAAGGCAGGAACTATGTATGGTTAAATGAACACGACCATGACAATAAGAGGGTACACATGCCACTAGTGGAAGCTGACCCCTTATTCTTCCTGGTGTATTGCTTACCAATGAAAGCGTTCGCAGCAACACCACTTTTGACATAACCATACTCTTTGCTGCCTATAATTTCCTAATCACAGGGGATATTGCAGGCAATGCTGCCTAGATCAGATAGCGATGCAGTCAATACAAT
Source organism: Microstegium vimineum (assembly GCA_022036555.1). Taxonomy (NCBI): domain Eukaryota; kingdom Viridiplantae; phylum Streptophyta; class Magnoliopsida; order Poales; family Poaceae; genus Microstegium; species Microstegium vimineum. The sequence continues at coordinate 19,788,238 of CM039137.1, read as the reverse complement.
TGCACAATCAAACATATATAGCCATGCAGTCAATACAATTGCAGAATCAAACATATAACAGCCATAAAGATGTGACTGACATACTAAAAGGAATATCCACTACCACCAGCTCTTAACAGGTGCATTACCGATCAAATTTTAGACAGATAAATTACAGTAATTGAACCACTCATAAATAAAAAAATAAATGGCACAAATATGGATTTGTTACAGACAGGTCAAAGGCAGGAAGTATTCTTTATGGCTAAATGAATGCAGACAAAATAACCAAGAGGGTACACATATGCCGCTAACAGAAATAAGTCAATCCTTACAACCATAAATGATCTAGTAAATGAGCCCCAAGTTGCTGTTACTACTTAAAAAGCATGCATGACTAACACAGATTAAATTTTTGTCCTATAATACTTTCCTGCCAATCCCCAGTCATGATGCAACCAAACACTTCACATTTTAATGTAACTGTATTCTTTGTTGCCTAGACTTTGCAAATCACATGGTATATTTGCAGGCAATGATGCATCAGTCGGCTAGCCATGCAATCAATACAATTGCACAATCAAACATACAAGACCTAAGAAGATGTGACTATGCATGACATGCTAACAAGGATATTCACCACTGCTAGTTATTAGCAAGTGCATCAAACCTGTAAAAACTACCGTAATTGAGCCACCCATAACTAAAAAAGAACACGAGACCCTGTACTAATACAACAAATCCAAAGCGCAGGGACTAGTTTTATGTCTAAATGAATCCAGCCAAGATACACATGAGGTTACAGATATACCAGAACCAGAATAAGTCAATCCATAGACATAAATGATTTAGAAAGTCAGACACATGATCTGTTGGACCTCAACTTGTCATAACTCCTTAAAAAGGCATGCGTAACTACACAGATGAAATGATAGTTCAGTAATGCTTTCACGCCTATTTCTAGTCATGATGTAAGAGAGCACATCACATTTTAATGTAAACCCCTTTTTGTTGCCTAAAATTTCCAATTCACATGGCATATTTGCAGGAAATGCTGCAACGATTGGGCAAACTATGCAGTCAATACAATTGCAGAAGCACAATCAAACATACAAGACACAAAAATATGTGACTGACATACTAACAGGAATATCCGACACTGCTAGCTCTTAGCAGGTGCATCGAACCCATAGAGATTACAGTATTATACTGCCAAATAAAAAACAAACAAATAGAACACAACTCACTGGAGCCTTGTGTACTAATACAATACATCCAAAGGCGGAAACTATTGTTATTATGGCTAAACGAATGCAGCCAAAGAAAATCAAGAGGATGCAGATAATACAAGAACCAGAATTAAGTCCTAATCCATGCAACCATAAATGATCTAGAAAGTGAAACACATAATCTGTTTGAACTTCAACTTGCCGTTACTTACTTAAAAAGCACGTGTAACTAACCCAGATTAAAAGTTTGTCCGGTAATGCTTTCCCGCCTATTTCCAGTCATTATGCAAGCAAGTATGTCGCATTTTAACGTAAAGTGTATTCTTTTTTGCCTAGAGTTTCCAAATCACAGGGCATATTTGCAGGGCAAGCTACGCAGTGAATAAAATTGCACAATCAAACATACAAGGCCCAAAACGATGTGACTGGCGTACTAACAGGAACATTCGCTACTGCTAGCTCTTAGCAGGTGCATCGAACCAGTAGAGATTATTACAGTATTATACAGCCCATAAAAAATCAAATAAATACAACGAGACTCACTGGAGCCTTGTATACTGATACAATACATCCAAGGGTGGAAACTATTGTTATGGCTATTGAATGCAGCCAAGATAATCAAGCGGGTAAACATATATACCAGAACCAGAAGTAAGTCCAGATCCGTACAACCATAAATGATCTAGAAAGTGGAACACATAATTTGTCTGAACCGCAACTTGCCGTTACTTCTTAAAAAGCACGCATAACTAAACCAGATTGAATCATTGTCGGTAATGGTTTCCCGCCTATTTCCATTCATGATGTAAGCTAAGTATGCCACATTTTAACGTAAGCTGTATTCTCTGTTTGCCCTAGTGTTTCCAGTTCACAGGGGTACATTTGCAGGCAATGCTGCGACGATTTGGAAGACATGCGGTAAATAGAATTGCAGAATCAAGATCAAACATACAACACCCAGAGAAGACACGATCAATATACTAATATGAACTTTTGCTAGCATGGCTGTTGACTGATGCATCGAAGGTGTACAGATGACAATGTAGGAGGAAAATATATACTAGAATGCAAGATAACCAACAACAATTAAAAAGTAATCTAGAAGCAGAACGAATTCAACGATAGAGAAGCCACCGATTCATGGATCATCCAATGCAAGCAACGAGGGGAAAAGGTCTCGCATTTCATATACGACATTAAATTATGCAATGCATGTGCACGCAAGAGATTCAGTAATGCAAGAGATGCAATGGGGGCGATGAAGTGGCGTCGACGGTGGACTCGCTCGCTTTGTAGGGGAAGGGAAGAAGGCTGCGGTCAGAGGAGAGGGAGGCCTGCGCTGCGCCGCGTGAGGTGAGGGCTGTACAGCTAGCTATTGCCAGTCGGTCACTCTCCAGGTGTCTTAGGTGTGACGGCCGCCTGCCAGTGAGGAACGAGCGAGCGAGCGAGGAGACCGTTGCCATTGCCAATCTCTGCTCTTTTTCTCGCTTTCCTTCCTTTTTTTGTTTTGTTTCTCGTGTTTCTTTCTAAAATCGCGTTTTCATCTTTTCAACAATATCTTTTGTCGACATATACTAAATTAAAAAACAAAACAAAAAGTTACCATTTTCTATGGCATGGTTTACAAACGGTTTTTTTTTGGCTTGTTACTTTCTATATAAATAGGGATTGAGGTTAGAGCAATGCATCATGGTCTAATTCAAATTGTATATGTATGATATACAAACTTATTGCATTTGGTTTTTTTAGGAAAAAAATAATTGATATGAATTAACAAAAAGATTTGTCCCTTTACTTCATTCACGATGTAGATGGGATAGGACAAGAAGCATTTTATTTTTATTTCACCTATAAAATATCGAACAAATTTGGCACGCATTTATATATATACTGTTGTACAATTTTGAAATAAAAATTAATGAGCCAACTCATCTGGTTTGTCTGTTGCTAAAAAACCATGGATGACCAACGCTAGCTCTAACTTTTGCCACAAATTAATGAGTAGCAACAAGAAACACTTGTCACCAAAATTAAATGCCCACCGCTCCCTTAGTAGCCCATGGTTTTTGAATCTGATCAAAGTTTCAATTGCATGGTCAAGCAAAATAATTTTTGTTTAAGTGAAAAAAAAGGCTTGTATATGTTAGTGTAAAGGCACTGCTGCAATGCTCCATTCTCTGTCCTTTCTACATCATTTCACACCTTCATTTTATGCCTCCCATCATGATGCTAAGATTTCAATATGTCTGTACCTCGGCTCACCTCTTCTCAGTCAAAGAAAGAAACAAAAACAAAGAGATAAGGAGATGTCATGTATATGAAAATAGGAGCTTATAAACCATCTTAAGATCAACCTTATACATTTGGTCGACTTTAACTCCTTAAGAAGGTCCAACGAAAAAAAGGCTTAAGGCTAATCCTCAAGCCCAAAACCTAGCTACAAGCAACAAAATATAATATTTTTCTTTGATCCATATAATTCCCTACCCTCTCCCACTATCTAACTGCCAACTATATTACCCCAACTACAACAGTCAACGACAATATCCTGTGTCCATTTTCTAGTTGTTGAACTCCCATATGTCCTGCACGATGTGCTCTTCTTCATATTCCTTCTGTCTATATCCATGGACAGTAACATTTCATACTAAACTCGGCATAAACTTATTTATCAAAGAATATGTGGTGCCTGTTCGTTTGGCCGTTTCGGTGGCTGATAAGTTGGCTGATGTTGTTTTTGGCTGTTTTATTGTGAGATAAAAACATTGTTTCGGTGACTGATAAGCCGGCTGGTAAGCCAAACGAACAGGGCGCCTTTCTCCGTAACAAGAATATGCATTTACCCAATGGGAAGTGTAGCGTTTACTCCATTTGTATAATTGTTTCTAATCACATACACAATAGATATTAGTGCGAAGAGATCTTTTACATGGTACAAGAATCTAATCTTATATTTTCCTATGCTATTTATGCTTACTTTAAAACTGAGAAAAACCTTCCCGCAACGAAGCGCGGGAGGCCATCTAGTTGAAATACATTGAAGGTGATTAGATGCCCTACAAGTCAAAAGTCCTCCCATTTAATCTTTAGTTTGAAGTAATCATGTGCAACACAGGTTCGTGTCCTTAAAATTTAGACGATTAGTTTAACTAATGCCTAATGAAATGTTTTGAAGCGTTCATCAATATGGAATATGAAACTGATTCATACAGCAAAAGATTGAGACTGCTAGCACTGAAGAAAAGGGTATTGTTTTTGCTGAAATCCTGGGGCCGACCAAATTTTGCATTTTTTAAAGTGAAATATTAGAAATTCTTGGAGACGTTCTTTAATCCTCCCAATACTTCTTTGTTAGTTAGAAAACACCATGTTTTTGGGAAGAAAAAATAGGGTAATTTGGACATGCTCTAATAACAGATGTATTTGGGAATTATAAAAAAAAACAGATGTATTTGATAATTATGTAGTAGTCAAGCACGCGCACAATTTTCTTCGTCCCTTCCCTCTCTCTTGTGTGCGTTATCTCATTGACAAATAAATCACTGTCCCAGGAGCCACAGAACAACAAAAATTGGCAGGAAAATTTTAATTTCGTCCAAGTGTCTTATTTCAAGGTTACAACTATCAAGATTTTATAGCTAATCTAATCTAGTTCCAGCACCAGCCCCAAACCCATTCCTCCTAACTTCCTATGCATATATAAACTAAATAAGAAAAGAGAGAGAGCTCCAACTCTTGCAGCACTGGAGCTCACACCTCATTGACCAATCTTATTTCTTCCTAACTTCCTACGCATATATAAACTAAATAAGAAAAGAGAGAGAGCTCCAACTCTTGCAGGTCTGGAGCTCACACCTCATTGGCCAATCTTATTTCTTCAACCAGTGTGTTTCCATTTCGTTCCTGATTTCTTGTGCATCCGATGAAGGTACCAACCTTCTCACCGACAATAGCCTTTGAAATGTTTCCAGGCTCTTGCAGGTTAAACACGACAACTGCAAAATGACATGATGGATTAAAAAATTGAAAATGAAATAAAAACCAATACAAAGTCAAACTTATAGCATCCATACTGGGAATGTTGTTTTCTTGGCATAGTGTAATAGCAGTCATGTCCATTACTGAGAGATTCTTGTTGTAACTTCATGATAGCTCACAGTCTCAAGAAGGCGGGCATTTGGGTTCTGCCTGGGGTCCGCATCATACACACCATCAACATTTGTTGCTTTCAGCACTACCTCTGCATTGACTGCTCACATGATAATAGCAGAAAAAAGGGTCAATGTTACAATAAACTAAGGAGAGAAAAAAGAACATAACAAAACAGTGTTGTTCATCCAAAAAGTCAGTCTAGGAAAGATAGTTCAAGCTCACAACATGATAGCATGATTCCATAGGCATGCTGCACTTTTTTTATCATCAAACACAAAGGAGAGCTGGGTATCATTTTATTAAGAAGAAAAACCAGGTAGAAAAAACTTACAAACCACACACACAAACACCTTGTTACTAAATGATTGCTTATGTAAATATGTAGTGATGGAATCAGTGAAAACACATCCTAACACAAATTTGTACAAATTGCAGAACTGTGGCAGGAAATCAACTATTCCATCCACAGCTTATATACTTCATTTAATTTGCACCAAAATGTTCACAATTTATCATCACACAACCAGTGGCGGATCCAGGGGGGGGGGGGGGGGGCATTTCTCCATTAAGTGTATATATAGTTCACTCATTTGTCCATTAAATTTCTACAAAATTCACCCATTTCTCCATTAAATCTCTATAAAATCACTCATTTCTCCATTAAATCTCTATAAAATTCACCAAAATTTTCATCCCCCCCTCTGGTCGCATCCTGGATCCGCCACTGCACACAACTAAAAGAACAAGGTAACAAGTAGGTAGCTAGCATAAAGTGTTGCCAAGAGAGTTCTAGTTAGTCAAATGACCAGCAAACTAAAGTACAATAACTAATGCTTAAACAACTATTTTACAAATGAATAAATAGACATCCCTGCAAGCATATTAATCAAGATTTTTTAATCACAACAGTTTATCAGGGAACAGTAGAAGACAAACTCACTTTCGGCACAACGGAGAGCAGCAGCTGTATCAGTTGTGAAGAATGGGTTCCCTGTTCCAGCAGCAAATATGACAACTCTTCCTTTCTCTAAATGCCTGACAGCTCTTCGGCGTATGTATGGTTCTGCAACTTCTGACATACGGAATGCAGTTTGGACACGGGTCGGTATTCCGATGCTCTCCATTGTTGCTTGAAGAAATATAGCATTCATCACAGTGGCCAGCATGCTGAATTATGAAAGCATAATAAGATGCAATGTTGTTTTAATAGTGCCAAAACCTGTACAACTGCTTGTCACAAGAATCCCTTTCAAAATGAGCAGTAGAGTAACAAAATGTTACGGGAAGATAATTAATAATTAATAAACTACAAGTGGCTTGGAGCTTTGATAAAATGGCAGGTTTTTTAAAGGTATTTATCCTTTCCGCTCAGTAAACTATTTTGATGGAATACTCTAGACAAATTACATGCAGCTTGAATATTAGACATGAATAAATGTGTCAATATTAGGCTCACTTTTTGTTTCATTATTTGAGTTACTTCATTGCATTTCAACTCCTTTCTAAAGCTACTTAACAGACAAGCATAAAGCTACTTAACAGACGAGCATAGAATAAGGGCCATTGAACATCTTACCCGATGTAATCCGCAGATGAGCGGTCAAGGCCATCACATCCAGCCCAAGAGGCCCCACGGAAGATATTGCCACCGCCAACAACAATAGCAACCTGCAGGGGCTCTCACATTTTTAATGCAGAACATATGATTACTTTAGAGAGAACAGAAGGTAAATTACACACAAATATAGTACATCCAAGATCACATGCTTGGATTGGAATGCAACAGAATCGAACCATTGAATTAATGTCTAGTACTATTAAAAAGATGTACTAGCACTTTTTACTTCATAAATTCCAAGTCTTGAACCATGCAATCCAAGAAGTAATCAATCAATGAAGAAATAAATGAAAGACGGTAGAGAGGAGGCACCTCTACACCTAGCTTGGTGACATAAGCAACCTCTCTTGCAATAGCCATTGTAACCTGCAAAAGATCACACATTTACATCAAATTCCATGACCCACTCACATAACTCCTCTGCTGTCACAGTATTTAAAGATGGTCCCCCAAAAGAAGGTTAACCTTTGGGTCGATGTTTTCTGTGTGATTCCCAGCAAGAGCTTCTCCACTTACTTTAAGCAATACCCTTTTCCATCTGTATGGCCTTTTGGAACTAGAAGAAGAAACTTCGTCAAATGTAAAACTGAACGGCGGCATCAGTGATGTTTGATTTCTGACAAACCAATGAAAGAGGCATGAAGTGAGTGATGGAAGTTAATCCAGAATTAATTCACATAGACCCAATCCAATTTGTAGCCCTTCAACCTTCCAATTAGCAGGTAATGATCTAGCGCTTGAGAGAAACAAACATCCTGGGCGCATCTCTTCTAACATCCCAACAAAATCAACATACCACCACACACGCGCGCGCGGGCGGCGGGCCACACGCGCCATCACCCACGGCACAATTATTACTTAATAAATAGGGTAATGCTATATCACATCGAGCACGCGAAGGTGTCGCGCCAAAAAAAACGGCGCGGGTTCGTAAATTTGCGTACCCGGAGCTGGAAGAGGAGGAGCCAGAGCCCGTGGCGGCGCAGGCGCGGCGCTTTGCGGTGAGGGAGAGAGGAGTGGCGGCGATGGCATGGGCTCTCGGTCTGGGCGAGGGGAGCACAGGAGACGGGGTCCGTGGCGAGGGGAGGCGCGGGAGGAAGGTAGCAGGCACCGCGGCGGCGGCAGAGGCGGCCATGGTTGCCGGCGCGAGTACGAGTGCTGCAACTGCAAGCAGCCGTCGTCGATCTTCTCCCCCGGGATGGGGCCTGGGGTGGGGAGATATTTTTTTAAGGACTCGAGTTAAATGGGCCGGACATGTCATATCGGTTGCAAGCACCTGGGCTCGATCTGGTAGGCAGTTGGCCCAAATACATGCCGAGAAGTAGCTACGTTCTTTTGGAGCCGGGCTAGAAGGCCTGTCAACCAAACCTATCCGACTTGGCCCGTGGAGCCTATATGGACCTTGATCTCTTCCCCCTGATCCATAACCCAAGACAAAGAAGAGAGAGAGAATGGTCACAAAAAAAAGAGAGAGAAGGAAAAAGGGACCGTATGCTATGAAAACCAATTAGCTATGCAAACTACGCAAACTCTAATCAAACCCACACAATTCTAATCCGATGGTCTTAGATGGAGGTGGAACAATTAAGCACTTCAACCCTCTCACCAATCTAATCTTATTCATTTTTTTCAACTCAGCCAAGCATCCATTTCAGAGATCGGTGGGCGCCATTAGCCCTAGATCGCTGCCCCCATGGAGAAGACCAACGCAGGAGAAGGAGGAGGGCTCCCTGGTTTAGTCGTTGCGGTAGCGCAAAAGTCGAGCGACACGAGACGCCAACACCTCGCCGTCGCCGGTGGCTACGCCTTGGCGGACGCGGAATGACGACGACTAGGGTCGTTGAACTGAGGCCTGCAACGGATGCCGCTGGCGACCTGGAGTTCTCTAGGGAGCGTGCTGCGGCCACCACCATCCAGGCCCACTTCCGCGTCCACCTGGTACGTAGCGCAGCGTGCGCTACAAACCTTGTTGTTCTGCTCTTGATATGTGTCCAGCTCCAACCTTCTACTACTGCTAGCTTAGAGCACCCGTAGTGTTTCGCACCGGCGTCGGTGCTATCATGGCCCCCACAAGCGAAAACACGGGTCTTGCAATTCTGCTCGCAGTGTATCGAACCGGACCCGGCTCGACGGTGGGACCCGCACACAGAAAAGAAAGAGAATGGGTGTTTTCTTCCCGCAGTATTTCGTCGGTCTTCTTTCCCCTTACTCTCCGCTTCGCCGATCTGATGCGCCTCCGTACCGGAGTTCGTGGATCCACCCAATCTAGCCAATCCAAGGCTCGTGTGCCGCCCCCAGCACTTCCCCGTCCGCCGCTGCCTCATCTCCATCGTGCAGCGGCCGCCTTCTACTCGTCAGCGCCGCCGCCGCCTCTTTGTTGCGTGCTGCCCGATCTGCTCCGGATCGGAATCGCTCATGGCTGGATTCCCTCCCCGGCCCTGCGACGTTGGCGTGCAACAAGGAGGACGAGGCAGCACGAAGGAGGACGTTGCAGCGTGGGCGTCCATGGTGCTGTGCGTGGAAGCCGCTAGCTGCATCACCTTCGGGATCAACGACACGGTTTGTCTCTCCCGGTATAATAGATTTGGTGTTGTGTGATATTAGCTTTGGGCCTTGCATTTTTTTTTCTATCTAACATCTAACTAAAGTAACAAATAGAACTTTTTATTGATTTAGGTTTACAACAACGATACAAAAAACTCAAAATAACAAAGACATATGCAAATGACATCTACATATTACATGTTCTAAGGCTATCGACCACCAAATTTTTGCCATATATGTTCCACTAAATCTCCCCGCAGACGTTTATGAGTCTCTCTGTCATGAATCGTGTCATTGATCTCTAGAATTCTTGTGAATCCATGAATTGGTCCATGGTCAAGTCCTTGAATTGGTCTAGTAGTCTGACCCTCTTCATATGTAGTGTCTATATGCAACTGGTACGAGTCCCTCTCATCCTCAACTATGATATTATGAAGAATAATACATCCCATCATAATATCTTCTAGCTCTTGTCTATCCCATAGACGTGCTGGATGACGTATAATGGCCCATCGTTTCTGTAGAATCCCAAAAGCACACTCCACGTCTTTTCTTGCTGCCTCTTGATGTTGAGCAAAGAGTCTATCTTTTTCGGTAAGAGGTAAAGTAATTGTTTTTACAAATGTTGCCCAATCAGGATAAATTCCATCAGCTAGGTAGTAACCCATATTGTACTCTGAACCATTAATTGTAAATTTGAGTTCTGGGGCTTTCCCTTGTAGCACTTGTGTGAACAATGGCGATTGGTTTAACACATTTAGATCATTGTTGGAACCAGGTGTGCCAAAAAAGGCATGCCAAATCCAGCGGTCATAAGAGGCAACAACTTCGAGCATGATAGTGGGTACCTTGTAGTCACCACGGGTAAATTGCCCCTTCCATGCAACGGGGCAATTTCCCCATCGCCAATGCATGCAATCTAGACTTCCCAACATCCCTGGAAACCATCGTGCCTCTGCAATTTGGAGTAACCCGTTGGATATCCTCATCATTAGGTCTTCTAAGATATTTCTCCTCATATACATGTCTAATACCTTGAACAAACTTGATTAGACACTCTAAAGATGTTGTTTCAGCAATTCCAAATGCCTCATCCATAAGGTCTGCTGGTGATCCATATGCTAGCATCCGGAGGGTAGCCGTGCATTTCTGCAGTGGTGAAAGACCCACCTTACCGAATGCATCTCTCCTTAACTGAAAATACGGGGACCAATTTCCTAACGCTTCTACAATTTGCAAAAATATGTGCTTTCTCATCCGAAACCTTCTACGGAATTGGTAATCAGTGTACAAAGGATTCTCAGGAAAGTATTCAACAACTAATTTTTCATGGCCAGCTTCATGATCCCTATTAATGTACCTTCGCGAGTTGATGCTGTTGCTTGACGGAGCTTGAAGTTTAGCTTCAATCCGAGCTTGCATTTTTTCCTCAACACGAGCTACCATTGGGTCATTGATTTCCTCCAATATGAGTTTTTGGAGGTCCTCACTAGTGATGGACTGATTTTCAGAGTCTTCAGCCATTTGTGGATGGAGTAGATGTTGGTAGAGGTCTGGTTTGGTGGATGGAGTAGATGCTAGTAGAGGTCTGGTTTGGTGGATGGAGTAGAAGGAACTTTATAGATGGCTTCTCCAGCAGCTGCCTTCTCCAACAGCTAGTTTTTCCAACAGCTAGATTCTTCAACTGCAGTTTTTTTTCAACACCTAGTATTTTCAACAACTAGTTTGCACAACAGCTAGTTGCTATAACTTTAATGTCAGTTGTGCATTAAATATTTCTCCAACAGCTAGTTTTTTTCAACAGCTAGTTCTGAGTTTCATATCTATATTTTTTTTAGATCTTGAGAACAAGGAAAGCAGGTGGCACATTGCATAAATAGGTACGAACCAATATTGATATTACCAATAATGAAGAAAAATACATAATGGTAGTGCCACATACATTTAGTACAACACAAATTCCACACACTAATATATAATAGTAGTGCCACATACATGAATTGTAAAACACATACAGTACACACTAATCCATAATGATCTTTTTAGTTGTTTGAAGATGGAAATAATTCCTTGGCTAGACCCTGTAAGAGTTGTTCATGCAGCTTCAGTATTGTTGGACTCATGTTTGAAGTATCCTTATCCAACTGTAGCATGTAGTTCTTCAACTTGTCCATTCTAACTTGCTCGTTTGATGCTTCTACTGTTTTCTCCAGTGGACTTGCTCTCTTCAACATAGCATCGTGAAACAAAACCATGTCTTCGTCTGGCTGCGAGCCTAGGGGAGATTGTGGTATGGCCTTTCCCTTTCCTTTTCCTCTTGTCCGAACCTTAGCTTTCTTCTGCCCCTCTGGGCGCACTTCTTTGAATGCCTCCCCCTCATCTGTGTCTTGGTTGGAAGATGAAGTGTAGGCTCCAGCTTCATCTACTTTTGTCCTTTTGTTCTTGTCTGAACAATCCATACCGGGTATACTTCTATACCATTTGGGCTCCTTCCTTAGAATCTTCCAGACATATTCAAGTGTGAATGGCTTTTTCTTGTTTTCTCTCTTGAAGCATGCACGTGCTTTGTCCATTAGCATGTCATCAGATTCCCCACTACAATAGGTCATACGACCATAGACCCCATTGAACTTGGTAACAGCTGTATTAATTCTACCCCAATGGCTTTTTAGTTGTCCCTTGGACCTTCTTGCACCTTCAGGCAGACCTGAATTAAACGCTTCTGCTATCTTGTTCCAATAGGCCTCTCTGCTCTGATCTGTGCCACGAATTGGATCTACTGAATGCTTAATCCAAAGACTTACAAGGCGTATGTTCTCGTCCTCAGTGTAATTAATTCTCACACTCCTCCTTCCTTCATCTGGGCTGCTGGCACTTGAATCTTCCTTTTCTTCATCTTTCTCCGGCTCTCTTATTTGCGATTGCGGGGTTGGCGATTGCGAGGTTGCTGGATCTGAGCCATGTGAAGATGCACCAGTACCAGCACCTACAAACATTCCACCTGGGAAGCCAAAGTTGGGTAGTGGTTGAAAACCTTGATAACTTGGTGAAAACTGGGCATACTGTTGGAGGTTGCCTACACCACCAAAGGGATTCAAGTTGTGCATGGTATGTGTAGGTTGACTATGTTGGGAATAATGGGAATGGTTGAATAATGCTGGTGGGGTGGGGAACTGAGTATGGTTGAAAGTGTTGGGTGTGAAATTTGTTATGTGCTGGAAGCTAGTGTTATCTGCTCTTGGATTTCTGGGATCAGTGGCAGTGGCAAGCAACCTACCAAAACCTCCCTCTGAGGGCTCCATGTGAACTAAGAAATATGAGTAGTGAGTTGTTTTGATTTTGCTTCTCTATTCTTGTGTAGGCTGTTGGGAACAAGTAGGAAGGGGAAGAACTGTTTTGATTTTGTTTCCCTATTTTTGTGCAGGCCGTTGGGACAAGGAGGCAAAGAAAGATTGCTGGGAGCAAAGGAGGAAGCCGGGGGGAACAAGGTCTGGCAGCGGAGGATTGTTGGGAGGAAGGAAGGATGCTGCTGGGGCTCCTTTTGAAGAAGCGTTGTGATATGGGAAGGAACAAGGAACACTGATTTTTTTAAAGGCAACGGTCAAGTGACCTTGCATTTCACTTGACCCTGTACGTATTTCACTTGACCGTTGCTCGTTGTAATCTGAATGCCCATCCGTTCATGGCAGTTGGAGCCGTTGGAGCATGTCAGAGATATATATTTTTATTGCATAGTGGTTGGTTCCATACATGGGAGCGACTGCTCAATCGAACCAAGCCCACAGTGTTACGTGTTGGGCGCTAAAGCTGCATTAAATGCATCGCACCGGCTATGCACCCAACACTGTGGATGCTCTTAGAGCATCTCCAAGAGACTCTCTATTTTGTTCCTAAATACTAGGAATAGAAATTTTGTTGAAAAAACATACTCCAACAGCTTTTCTAAATGGTTATGTAAATATAGCTATCTTCTATTCCGGATTTTTCGCTAGCCAAATATAGAAGACGAGAATGACTCTCTAGACTATGCATGAGGTATAGAAAAACTGTTGGAGAGTATAAAGATATAGAAAACGACATTTACTCAAATGACTCTTTAAATGTTGATTTGGACAATATATTTTACAAAGGCTCTTGGAGATGCTCTTAGAACTTGAGTCTCTGAAGTCTGAATCTGAACCCGGTTCGATCGTTTGATCAGGCGAGGCAGGCGTTGCGCACCCTTAGGAGCATAGTGAAGCTGCAGGCGTTCGCGCGTGGTGCGTATGTGCGGATGCAGGCCAACGTCGCCATCCGGTGCATGAAGGTGCTCGTGAGGCTGCAGGTGCGCGTGCGCTCCCGGCAGCTGCTGCTCCGGCCACGGCGAGGGGAGAGGCTTGGCTGCGGACAGGGGCGACGACGGGAGTCAAAGAAACTGCGACGGGGCGGGGTCGAGAGTTGCGTGACGGAGACATACGGGAGTAATGTAGAATGGATGTTGGGGTTGAGTTGAAAAAAATGAATAAGATTGGATTGGTGGGAGGGTTTAAGTGCTTAATTGTCCCACCTCCATCTAAGACCATCGGATTAAAATTGTGTGGATTTGATTAGAGTTTACGTAGTTTGTATAGCTAGTTGGTTTTCATAGCATACGGTCCCAAGGAAAAAACGTCGGTGGGTTCCCCTTCCCCTCGCAGTCGCCTCACTCCCGCCTTTTTCCTGGCTGCGAAGAGGCGATGGCAGTCTTCGCTGTGGGACGAGAATCTACCTGGTACACCCTTCCCTTCTGCCCCGCTGCGCGAAACAGCGCACCCAAACCCTAACGCTACCTACTATATTCGTAATCTGACCCGATTAAGCTTTAATTTTTTTTAAAAAAAAATCACCGGGTACATCCTTTGCTCCATCACATGACACATAGATGTTTTGGAGAAACAGTTTCTTTGTCGATGCAGTTGAACACAACATTCTAGTTACTAGACTTTTAAGGATCCAGTGGAACAGTTACCCACTATTTCATACAGTGAGCTAAGGACGATCCTATCCATTACAGCCATGAGCCATCTTTTTCGAAGAAACCCAACCTAAATTGTTACTGTTGGTGTTTCTCCTTTTTCTTTTCTTTTTTCCTTTCGTTCAATCAAATTTGATTTTGGAGCTTACAGTAAAAATCTTGTATTCAAGTCAAGGGCTAATTGGCTTGGCATAAAACCTGCACTAGTGACCGGGTTCATTATTGTTTTACTAGGTTGTTTAATTTTTTATTTATTACTCGTAATGACCTACATTTTGTGCTCTTCTATTCTTCTCAGTGTTGGAAATATGTTGATGACTAAAAGGGGTGGTGATGATCTCATCAGATCACAAGAGAACAAAAGAGCTTGCTGTGGTGGAGAAGAGGCAACTGAATCATCGGTCTTAGGTCTACTGCACATACACTTTACAGCTATATTTGAGCACTTACATTTGTATTGTCTCATGTGCTGTTTATCTAGGTGACCTACATTTGGGCTCGAGCGGATGTATCTGGAGTGAAACTATGCAAGAAGTTGCATCAAATTTGTCTAGAACTGTTGTGTCAGTGGTTCTGTCCAATGGTGATTTTTTTTTCTTTTCCTCATTATACGTTTAATGTCTTACCCATAAATGATGTTTAAGTTATTTACTACTGTAGGACACACCATCTTATTTGCATGCTCGGGCATAGCTACAGAGTCTGGGGAATCTGTCTCCACTGGGCCTCTTACATGCTTCCTGACTTCGGCATGTTTGGTTAGAGCTTTACATGATAATACAGAAAAACACGATGACTTGAAGGTTGGTGCTTCTAATCACCCATTAGACCTTTACCAATCTTGCTTGTTTGACTAGGAAAATTGTGATCTTTGTGTAACTTTGCATTACCTCTATATAGATTGAAGTGCGCTATGAAGGCAATGTTTACGAAGGGTGTTTGCAACAATATGATTTTGACCATGATATTGCTGTTGTCCACGTCATGACGTGCCTTCATGTTAATAGAGTGCATTTTGGTGATGTTGAACCTCCGCCCTATAGTAAGGTTGTAGCTGTAGGGTGTGACATATCTGGCAAACTAATGGCCACAAGTGGGATACTGACTGGCGATTCAAGTGGATCTGAAGATTGTGAAGATATTGTGTTATCTACTTGTAAAATTTCTGAGGTACACTTCTCATATCCTTCCTGGTCTGGAGGCAGTAACTCTGGTTGCATATCATTTTTTTTTTGTTCCAGTGTAACTCTATTCCATGTAATTTTATTTTGTTCCAGTGTAACTATGCTTGCATCTCACCTTTTCCTTTGTCCTAGGCTTGGAGAGGTGGGCCACTTGTTGATATTGATGGGAACTTTGTTGGCATGAATCTTTGTTCGGTTACAGAAGGAACTCTTTTCCTTCCTGAGGAATTAATTCTTCAACGGTTGGCGTATTTTCGGACATCTTTGCGAAGGACTAAATTACTTGCACGGTTATCAAATGCAGTCAGGTATGTCATATATTTTTATTTTTTTTATCTATGTGTACCCTTCAGTTGTTGATCTTCAGTCTCCTATCCCCCTGCTACATGAGGGTGTAAGGAAGTCGGTTTATATGCTAAACAATTATCTTATGTGGGCTATGCAATTATTTAGATATTAGCGGCTTATGCCATTTTTTTTTGGAATTTCTGATTGCTCTGCAGCGTTCAATGTTAATAAAAATTTGGTTCCTTGCCATCTCTACAGTGGCATCTGCTTTTCTATTGGCATATATCAGTATCCTTGGATTAGATTGATAATATTCCTTGCTGTTTCAATGTCAAAGCCAAAATATGTCTAATTAAAGGAATTCTTTTATTCAAATAAATATGCACACTATAAGGGATTATGGTATTTTCTTTGACATTGGTCGATTTGGTCTTGTTTTCCTGAAATATTTATATACATACAGCCTCTGTTTTCTTTTCTGAATCCATTCCTATCTAGTTTCCTACAATTCTACCCATGTAGGTGTTGCACATTTAAATCTACTAGTTTGATCCATTTTAATATTGGACTATCACGCTGATGTTCTTCTGCAGAAATGGAGGAAGACCTACAGGTGACATATCTAACTCCGATCCAGATGGTGAGCATACATCCACTTCTTTAGTATATGTTGTATTATTGTGCAATCCGTCATCATTTGTCAATGAAATATATATTTTTATTTTTAAGGTCCTCATAGTGGTAAAAAATTAGCTTTTACATATGTACATAGCTTTACACTTTGGTCATGGTCATGTTTATTGTTTAATCAGAGTAACTTCGCATGCGAGTTGTTTCTTTAGTTGTCACTGTTATTATTTTATCGTACAGACGTACACTCTGATCATTTTTTTTTACGAAATACACTCTGATCATTATGTGCAGAAATGTATGTTACGTTACCAGTATATATTTAGTATTAGGCTATTAGCATCTTACAGTGCTAATCATGTTGTCTTTTTGCACCAGTACATATAGTTATCCCAGAGGCTGAGATTATTATGGATATAAACTCCTTAGGTTATCCAGAGCCATCAAAAAGCATGTTACATGGTGAGCAAGTGCTTGTAAATGTTATTCCTTTTCCTGCAGTACCTTTTTTTCAGCAATGCTGTATCACTAAGAACAATTGTACATGCGTGTGCAACCAGATGGCATGGTTTTGGTTAATACTTTTGAAGAACCTTTTGGTGATGTATATTGTGAAGGCGTCTGGAGTGAACTCAGTAAAAAAGTTTCTGCTACCATATGTCGAAACGTCGTGGCACTTGCTTCATTCAATGGTAATTTGAAATATCGTGCTAGTTTTAGTTTCGGTACCATATTTGTATTTGGTCATCTCCAACTAATAATATTCAAAATCGTGATATGCAGGAGAAACTAGGGTTCTTGCTTGCACTGGTTTTTTCATTGAATGGGATGGATTGGCCACTGTTCTGACTTCAGCTAGTTTGGTCAGAAACTCTGTTGATCATAATAAGATTGATGAAAACTTGAGGGTTGGTGCTCCTAAAGTCTTAATCAAAAGTATTTTTTGATCCTTTTTTTAAAGTACTGCTTAACCAAACTATGGTTTGCAGATTGAAGTGCGGCTTCCAAACAACAAGTACAGAGCAGGGAGATTAGAGCACTATAATTTACATTACAATGTTGCCCTAGTTAGTGTCAAGGATTTCCGTGCTGTTCGTCCAGTAATCTTGGACAATGAGTGTTGTTATGATCATCCTTCTATGTTATTAGCTGTCGGGCGATGCTTCGAATCTGGCACGTTAATGGCTTCAAAGGGGCGACTGTGTGACTGGTCAGGCCAACTTGATTGCAAATTTCTTGTACACTCAACATGTAAAACCACTAAGGTACGGGTATTGACTTTCTTTTTTGTTCCCTACTTTTCTTTTACAGTGGAAGTAAATTGGTTGACCAGAATGTGATAAAGTATCTTTTATTTGGATTACTAATAACAACTTGTCCATGTCACCTCCCCTTAGGCTGGGATTGGAGGCCCCCTTGTTGAATTCAGTGGGAGATTTATTGGCATGAACTTCTATGAGAAGAACATAGGAACACCGAGCCTATTATGTCATGATATTATCACTGTGCTGGAATCTTTTAAGAAAAAAGGGTAAGTCTACATTTCTTTCTGGGTATGTAAGTGCTTTTCATATCTGTTTCAAGTAACATTCTAAGAATCTTGCCGAAGCAGGTCTGGTAAAAAAAAAATCCTCTAGCGTGCCTTTCTGGGCTATGGATATGGATAAAGATGAGACTGATCCTCCTAACAGGTATTCCTGTCCTATTCTAATGTCTGGTTAGTAGTAGTTACTGGCATTATCTAAAAAAAGGTCAGTAATTACTACCATGTTAGAATGTTATGCATACATGTATTGATCATGTTGTTTTGTTGGGAAATAATTAAATGACAGATGGCCTGTGCCTAAGCCATACTGGTGTCACCGTGATGATCTTGCTGAGGATATATCTTTATTCGACCCCAATGGCCGCATGATATTAGGATATCGTGAGGGAAAGATTGTACAATACCACTAAAATCTATCAGGTCATTGTACTAAGTGGAAGAGCTCTGCATCTTTTGAGTCACAACAAAGAGTAACTCGTATAGTCTTGTAATAGTTCTCGTGCCTTGATTGACAGAGTTGTCTGGTTTGTTGATATGATATGATTATATATCCTGTACTGCTACTGTCATGACTCATGAGCTCAGCGTAATGAACTCAGTTGAAGCTTCTTTCACAAGGGGAGAGAGAAGTAAATACATATAATTAGTTGGAAAGAATTTGTTTTTAGTCTTAAAAGCATACTAACATTTGCATTCTCGCGGTTCAGGATAGATTTAAATTTACGAACTTTTAGGAGGCAAAGAATTTGTTTCGAGTCTTATAAGGCATACTAGCATTTATTTGCATCCTTGCGGTTCAGTTGGACAGATGGTCCCCGGCTTGGTGATGATGCATGCGACAAAAATGTTCCACGGTTCTAGGCGCTAGCTGCCGAGTTGGCTCTGCCTACATGCGTTCTTGCCTTTACAGGGTCCTGGAGCCGAACTTTGTTTACCCGTTAATCGCACCCAGCGCATGCTAGTTCACCGGGATTCCAAAATTCACTTCAGCCCTTGTCCCTCACGAATACAAGTGCACCCAACCACAGGCCGGTTAGTGGACTGGATTTTGTAACAAGTAATAAAACATCCCCTTTCCAAAAAAAAAAAAAGGTACAAGCTACTACACAAGTAGTGGTACCACATAACACATCCTTCTCGTTCATTCCCTTCACTGAAATACCCAAAGTGAATCCAACACTTTAAAAGGAAAAAACTATGCTGATGCTATGGTAACACGACCAAACTTGTGATGAACGTTGGTTAGCCATCTTGCTCCCGCTGCCTTCCCCCCTTCAATTCCCAGCCAGCTCCTACTCAACTCAACAAAGCTAGTATGTAGCCGCATCTGGTTCTTCCTCGATCTTCTTTCTATCCCATTTACTACTTTTCCTTCATCTGCAAGTCAATTGGAGTAGTCGATAAACACAACCTTGCTGCCTGCATCATCGTGTTCGCTGCTTCCTTCACCTGAATTCCAAAGCTCGCACCTCATACATCCTGCCTGCTGTTTCTTGGACAGAGAAGACGACATCGGAATGGAGGACGACGATCCGGCAGCTGCTGCTGCTGGCCTGACCATCCCAGAGGCCTCCATCCGCCGGGTCAAGCTCAGCGTCGCCAGCAACGAGGAGATCGTAAGTACAGTACCTCTCTTCCCTTCAGGTTGTCCTCTTCCATCAACTCTCCTTGTCTGCTTGGCTCATGCTGTCATGCATCTTCTTCTTTTCCGATATGATGAACAATGCTTGTCCGCCGGCTGACAGAAGCTCATGGCGCATCCAGTGGAGAACCCCATCCCGATCACGCACGTCAGCCAGCTCCAGGACAACCCATCGCTGGGACTGCCCCTGCAGGTCGGCAGCAGCTGCGAGTCCTGCGGCGCCACGCAGCTCGACCAATGTGAAGGGCATTTCGGCTTCATCAAGCTGCCGGAGCCCATCTACCACCCCTGCCACATCGCCGAGCTGGGGAAGATACTCAACCTCGTCTGCCTCCGCTGCCTCCGACTCAAGAAACCCAAGGTACACGCGTGCCAGCCAGCCACGGACAAGAACCCTGCCTGCCTGCCACAGTTCAGAGAAATCACATATCTTTTACAGTTACAAACAGAGTGCCTCACATGCTTTTTCTTTTTTTGTTTGTTTATTATTCTAAAGCAGAAGGGCACCGGGAAAGAAAGCAGATTCACCTCATGTTCATACTGTCAGGTACTTCCATAATAATGTGACTGATCAAACGACAGCATCCTTCCTGTCATACCTTATTGTTCATGCAGATTTGCTCACTTAGTCACCTGGGTTGGTTGGAACACATATTATATCCTCTCAAATATCGAATCCTGTTTCACAGCCACAATCTCCCATGTTCAACACAATCCTGATGTAGAACAAAATGTGCAATCTGGAGCGCACTATTTTGCTTGAGCAATGAAATCGTGCTGCTCTTACAAATCCCTGCATTCTTTTTCCAGGATCTCCCACCACAATGTGTCAGTCAAGTCAAAAAATCCAACGGTGCCCGTAGCTTGGAACTGAAAGTGCCATTAAAGCAAGAGGTTACTGACGGGTTTTGGAGCTTCCTTGATCAATTTGGCTTCCAGACAAGTGGAACATTTCACCGCCGTCCCTTACATCCAAAAGAGGTACTCAACGATTCTGGGCAATATCTACACTCCTGAAACCTTTCCAATGTACTCACAGCTTGTTCTTCGATTTCTTAGGTTCAGGACATAATGAAGCAGATCACTGAAGAAACAAGAGCTAGGCTTGCTGCTAGGGGATACAATCTTCAGGATGGATTTGTGATGGATAACATGTCCATCCCACCCAATTGCCTGCACATCTCAAATATGTTAGATGACAACGCAGAAATGTGCCCTCCTGTAAGTACCTCCTGATAAAACAATGCGATTACCTGTTTGCATAAGATCCCCTCCCTTCCAGATCATTATAATTACTCCCGATTGTCCCTTCCTGATTTAGGACACACCAAAAGGCTTATTGCGGAAAGTCCTACGCACGATAGAACAAATCAAGAGCTTAAATATCAGCCACCCAAATGTTGAAGCACGTGAGTTAGGGGCAGATGATCTTCAGGTAGCTGTCGCAGATTACATGAATATGGGAGGGGAAGCAAAGGTACCTATAGTTAATCTGTAAAATAAGTAGAAATTATGTTATTGATCATTACTGCAGCAACATAATGTGTTATTGTCTTATGTCTTTTGAAGGTTTCCCAGCATGTCACCTTTTCAAGACAGCCTGAACCAAAACAGTGGCATAAAAAGATGAAGGCCCTCTTCCTTAGTAAGAGTTCAAGCTACACGTGCCGTGCAGTGATCACTGGTGACCCATACATTAGCATTGATGGAGTAGGGGTGCCTGATGAAATAGCGAGAAGAATGTCAGTGCAAGAATGTGTCACAAACTACAACATTGCTCGGCTGCAAGACATGATGGATAAAGGACTATGCCTGACATACACTGATCTCAATGCCAACACATATGACTTGGATGGGAAGAAAGGAAACAAGAAGAGCGTCGTGCTGAAGGTTGGTGAAACTATAGACCGAAGAGTCCTTGACGGGGATCTCGTCTTCCTCAATAGACCACCAAGCACTGACATGCACTCAATTCAAGCCTTATATGTCCATGTCCATCATGATCACACCATAAAGATCAACCCGCTCATCTGTGGCCCACTTGGAGCAGATTTTGATGGCGATTGTGTTCACATCTTCTTCCCAAGATCAGTTCCAGCAAGGGTTGAAGCTGCAGAGCTCTTCACTGTTGAGAAACAACTGCTGAACTCCCACAATGCGAAGCTGAACTTTCAGATAAAAAATGATTACCTACTAGCTCTGAAGATAATGTGTGACAGATCCTATTCTAGAGAAAAGGCAAACCAAATTGCCATGTTCTCCTCAGGGATGATTCCACCGCACAATCGTCGGACTATTTGCGATCGTTGGACTATTCCTCACATTCTACAGACTACCGATGCATTAACCCTACCAAGCCACCCGAGCACTATTGGAGCCTCAGTTACTGACATCATCTCATCAACTCTTTCAGAAAAGGGGACAAGGGAGGCCATAAAGCTCATAAATCTTCTGCAGCCCCTCCTAATGGAATCACTGCTTATGGATGGTTTCAGCATAAGCTTGAAAGATCTTGATGGCCGGAGTGCAACGCATAAGGCAAATCAAAGTATTTTGCTTGAGACCGATGAGTTCAGCAAGTCAACTATGGACTTCATTGCTAATTCCTCTGCCCTTGGTCTGCTAGTTGATCCAAAACATGATTCAGCTCGGACAAAATTAGTTGAGCAGATTGGTTTCGTGGGCCGTCAACTGCAAAGCACTGGTAGGTTATACTCTAGCAACTTAGTGGAGGACAGCTACAACTTTCTGGGAAGGTGCAGTGGAAGCACCAGGTGTTATGATCCTTCAAAGGGACATGATTTTGTTAAGAGTTCCTTTTACAATGGTTTAAACCCATATGAGGAACTACTACACTCAATATCAGTAAGGGAAAGGATAGAGCGCTCATCATCTAAAGGACTGGCTGAACCTGGCAATCTTTTCAAAAACATGATGGCAATGCTGCGAGATGTCACAGTATGCTATGATGGAACCATAAGAACTTCATACAGCAACTCAATTGTACAATTTGGTTCAACAAATGTATCAAGTTCTGTGACACCAGGTGATCCTGTTGGTATCTTGGCAGCCACTACATTTGCAAATGCTGCATACAAGGCAGTGCTAGATCCAAATCGGAAAAACACGACATCTTGGGACTCAATGAAGGTGAAGTGCTTAGTAGATCCGTTCCATTCCAGGTCTAATTTAATATGTTGGGTATAATGACTTCTATATATTACTTTACAGGAAGTACTTCTTACCGATGCTTGCTCTAAAACTGGTACCATTGACCAAAAGGCAATTTTGTATCTGGACAAATGCTTTTGTGGACTCAAGTTTTGTATGGAAAGAGCAGCACTCAGGGTGCAATCCTGCTTAAAAAGAATCAAACTGGAGTATTGTGCCACTGAGGTTTCCATCAAGTATGCACTTCCTAGTTATTCAACACATTGCAGTGCATTTGTTGAATACTGTTAGCCTACTTGATTAAAAAGAATGCTTGGCCTAAACTTTGTGTTGATAGTATTATATTACAAAAATGATTCAAAAGTCTAAATAACACTTGAAAAATTCAGATAACCTGAGCTTATGTAAACTAGTATTTTATTTAACTTTGCTCAGTCCACCTTAAGCCACAATGTGGAGTAATAATAATAGCAATCACTTATGGTTTCAGTGTATGTTGTCATCAGTCCAATCATTCTCCTATTTCAGGTACCAGCAAGAAGCAACTCAAGCAGCACAATGCCTTGTTGGTCACATTCACCTAGATAAGGTATACCATTCTACTTGTGAAATAATATTTATCTATTATTCAAAATTGCCAGAAATAATATATTAATATTGCTTTCTGTTGCTACTGCAGGAGCAATTGAAACAGATGGAAGTAACTATGAGAAATATTGTTCAAACATGCCAAAAAAATATCAGTAAACATGTAACGAAAAATAGGCAGCTGACGCAAATTTTGAAGACGACTGAAATGATTTCAAGGTGCTTCACTTTTCTACAGTATAGTGCTAAAATAGCATGGATATTTATTTCACCATTTCTTTCAAATGCTCACTTACTGTTCAGACCCACTAATATTGAGTTATTAGTTTAGTGCAAGGTTAACATATGCATAGTTCAGCTATTAGTTAAAGTCTGTAGTAATCTAGTTTTTACCTCATAAATTGTCCAGTTCTAGTAAATACCTTGTTGACATGATGTCTTTCCTTGTAGTGAATACTGCTTGTGTGACCATGATATAGGTGATGAGCAAGCCTTGCAAGTTTCCTGCTTGCAGTGTTTCATCCATGCAAGCACCACCACAGGGCTATCTGAATCTAATGTTATCCAGATAATGACCAATACCATTTTTCCTATACTCTTGGACACAATTATAAAAGGTTATAACATAATTCACATTGACATAACATCAAATGGAAAACCCAAATACTTATGCAGAAATTATGCCTTGTGAAGTTCTTATTGTTGACTCTTGCCTCATCTCATAGGTGATCCTCGAGTCCAGGAGGCTAAGTTGATATGGGTTGAACCAGAATTAACACATTGGGTACAGAACTCCCGTACAGAGCAAAACGGAGAGCTGGCACTGGAAATCAAAGTGGAAAATATAGCAGCTGCAGAGAATGGTGGCACCTGGGGAGTAGTAATGGATGCATGTGTCCCTGTGATGGATCTAATTGACAGCACCAGGTCTGCACCTTGCAATATACAAGAAGTTCAAAAGGTGTTTGGTATTTCCTGTGTCTTTGATCGAGTCGCACAGGTTGGTTCTTGTCTTATGCCTTTCTAATTAATTAAGATCAACTAAAGTTTATATTAAAAGGTTTCTCATGTTCTGCCCTCCTCTTGGATAATTCTTTCAGCACCTTTCCAAGTCCGTTGGGATGGTTACAAAATCAGTTCTCACGGAGCACCTCATAACTGTGGCAAGCAGCATGACCTGCACAGGTAGCTTGCACGGCTTCAATAGATCTGGTTACAAGACTACATTCCAGTCCCTGAAGATTCAGGCACCATTTACGGAAGCTACACTGTCTGTAAGTGTCGTACATTTCTTTTGAGTTCCCTATTTAGGTGCCCCAGTGCCTATTACCAACCATAATACAAAAATGAGGAAACATGCTGCAGAGACCAATTCAATGCTTCCGGAAGAGTGCAGAGAAGGTAGACTCTGATCAGCTGGCTAGTATTGTGTCAACCTGCTCTTGGGGTAATCACACAGCAATCGGGACTGGCTCAGCTTTCACAATCCACTGGAACGATGAGAACCAGGTAATTTGGCCATTCACCTATTTATGCTATTCTTATTGCGCATCACAAATCATCTAGCATTTCTCATCTATTCTGAACTCATTTTGGTCTCTCACAGTCTGGAAGCAACGAAATACTCAGAGAGTACAGTTTATATGACTTCCTCGAAGCTGTTGGAACAATAGGAGCTACTGAACACAAGACAGATGGTCCTCACAGTTTATGCTTGTATGACGTTGACCAGCTTCCAGAGGACGAAGTTCAAGAGGATGAGATGGTATGTTTTGGTGGAACTAGTCCAATATCTTGGACAGACAAGCCAAGAGGTGATTCCCTGCTGCATGATTTTATGGGTAGGGATGGAATGTGCAGCACTGTACAGGAAAACCAGGGATGCAATATAAGATGAAATGGAACTCAGTTGCAAACTGGAGAAATGATGAGCCAAGGGGTCCTCCCCGTACAGCTTTTGCAGAATCAACTAGCACCAGAGGACAGAACAAGAGACGGTTTACTTTTGCAGAATCAACTAGCACCAGAGGACAGAACAAGAGACAGTTTACCGGCCAAGTATATGAGCGAAAGCAACCAAAGCGTAGCTGGAGCCAAGCTGTGACACACCAAGATAACAAGCTAAGTTGGTGTAGAAGAAATGTTACAGGAGCACAGGACTTTGCCAATGTAGAATCATCTAGCTCAGGTGGATGGAACAGGAAGAATAGTGGTTTTGGTCGAGGTGGTCGTAGAGGTGGCGGTAGAGGCATGGACTTTGCCAATGCAGAATCATCTAGCTCAGGTGGATGGAACAGGAAGAATAGTGGTTTTGGTCGAGGTGGCTGTAGAGGTGGTGGTGGTCGTAGAGGTGGAAGAGGCATGTGGAAATCAGAGGGATCACACCGTGGAGGCAGTAACAGCATGAACTGGAGAGCCCAGAATAACAACAGTGCTAGACAAGGTGGGATCAGTTATAGTTTTACACCAGTGGAGCAGCAGATATACACAGAAGTCGAACCAATCATTAAGAATGTAAAGAGGATCATCTGTGAATCAAGGTACATTTCCTGTCCTAACGCAGCTTGAACAAACAAACCTGCTTGATAAGTAAGTAGGATAATTAAAGCAGTATGCTGAAAGATAGAATTACCATGATAGATTTAGCTCGAGCTTCACAAAATCCAATAAACTGCAACAGTAAACGATAGTACCTATTTTTTTGTTGCCTTGAGACACCAGGTGCTCCTTCTGTGTCTGAATCCCTTATCCACAGTCTGCCTCGATTCCTAATTTGCAGAGATGGCATGAAGCTTTCTCAGGATGATGAGATGTTCATCGTGAACAAGATTCTGATGTACCACCCAGAGAAGGAGAAGAAGATGGCCGGTCAGGGCAACTACATTGTAGTAAGCACTAAGCAGCTCATCTTTGCATCGGAATGAAATCATTGGGAAATGCTCTTCTGTTTAACTGTTTTCCTGCTTGCAGGTCAATAAGCATCAAACTTTCCCTAGCAGCAGGTGCTTGTATGTTGCGTCCTCAGATGGATCAAGTTCAGATTTCTCTTACAAGAAGTGCCTAGAGAATTTCATCAGGATTCACTACCCACATGCTGCAGATTCATTCTGCAGAAAGTACTTCAAATGATGAGCCATAGCATGCTAATTTGCCCTGGAGGTGCTTGCATGCGGTCTAAGTCATTGGAGTGATCTGGATTGTATCCAATTTTCACTGCAATGTTGCCTTTGATGTCCACTAACTTTAAAGTTTAATGTGGCTGAAACATATGTAACTGTGATGCTATTTGTGAACAGTAGTAAACCAACTCCCAGACTTTTGAAAGTTTTCAGTAGTCTGACAACTGATGATGATTGATGATGGTAAAGACTGAATTAAAAGAGACCTGCTCATTTAAGCCATGAACTATCCCATTGTGCCCACATCCATAGAGGAACATAGTTCATGCACCTGAACCAGCGTACTCAAAATCATATAGCACAGTCATAGTAGATTTCATTCTTATATTCGATGCATTATTATTTTATAAACATCGATTTGGTAAAATCATTTAGGAGAGTTAATACAGCCACAGCATGAACATAATCTATAGGGATTCCATCAGCAGTGCAGTAGTAAAACACATGTAGAAGTGATAGAATAAGCAAACGATAGATTTAGTTCTTATATTGCCTGCTATCATTCAACTCTACAGTGAACATTTGAAGCTGAGAGATTTAACAGGTAGTACATGAGCTGCAAGGACACCTAGATTTGTTAACTGAAACAAAACTTGACACTCCCAACACTAGCAGACTACTACAGCACGAAGCAGCAACAGTTACCTTCCCTCGCTCGGGAAAAGCCGCAGAAAGGAAAACAGCAAACTCAAGTAGCAGCAGCAGGAGCAACTCCAGGCTCCATCTCTGGCTGTGCTGCTGCTGTGGCCTTGGCGTTGATTTGGCAGCGCTCAAGGTAGCACTGCAGGATGGCAAGCCTGGCGGTCTCGAAGGCACAGTAGCCGAGCGCCGCAAAGCACGCGCTGTGCAGCACCCTGGGGCCGATGCCACGTGACAGACCGACGAGCCCCTCCTCCGCGACGACCTCCCTCATGGTGCCGAGCACGGTGCGGCTGCCGCCGACCCTGGTCATGAGGCGCGTCTTGACGACGTCGAGCGGGGTGGTGAGCGCGGCAGAGATGGCCCCGGCGAGGGCGCCGCAGAGGACGCTCTCCCCGGGCGTGAGGCTCTCCTTGCCGGCTTGGCGCCTGAGCGTGAAGGCCTTGAGGTACTCGAAGGAGGAGTAGCTGAGCACGCCGGCGGGGAGGTTGCGGAGCAGCGTGGCGGCGTAGCCCGCGTAGAGGCCGAGGAAGCCGTCGGAGCGGAGGATGGCGAGGAGCACCTCCCAGGAGCGGCCGGTGGCGGCGCCGGACTGGAGGCGCTGCGTGATGAGCTCCTTGGGCACCATGATGGCGGAGGAGGAGACGTTGCCGCTGGCCCCGGCGAGC
This sequence comes from Microstegium vimineum, assembly GCA_022036555.1. Taxonomy (NCBI): domain Eukaryota; kingdom Viridiplantae; phylum Streptophyta; class Magnoliopsida; order Poales; family Poaceae; genus Microstegium; species Microstegium vimineum. Next base: position 19,760,188 of record CM039137.1, on the reverse strand, counting down.
GGGGGCACGAGGAAGGGCGGGAGGTGCGGGCGGAGCAGCGACTTGGCGAGCTCGCAGGTGCCGAAGTAGACGGCGGAGGAGGAGGCGGAGCCGAGGATGACGGCGGAGAGGCCTTTGTAGAGGCCGAGCGGGCCGTCGGTGCGGAGGATGTCGAGGAAGACCTGCCAGGAGGTGGCCGACGGCGCGGTGGCCGCCTGCACCTGGAGCCGCGTCTTGACGGCGTCGATCGGGAGCAGCGCCGCGTAGGTGAAGGCCCCCGCCGCCGCGCCCGCGCAGGCACCGATGGCGGCGCGCGCCAGCGGGGTCGGGGTCGGGGATGCTGATGTGGGACTGGGACTGGGACTGGGGTTCGGCTTGGGTTTGGGAGCGGGGATGGGGATGGAGAGGGAGGAGGAGGAGAAGACGGGGCCGGAGGCAGCGGTGCCGGCGGGGGAGTGGAGGAGTAAGGAGGTGAGGTCGGAGATGAGGGATGGGAAGTCGAGGTCCGCCTGGGATTGGGATTGGGATCGGGATCGGGCCATGGCGGGGAGCGCGAGGCGGGGAGTGGAGTTGGGCGGCGGCATGATGCCCGTCGGCTGGGCTGGGCTGGGCTCCTGGCGGCGCGTTTTTGTATGGTGAGTGGATTGGGGGAGGGTGGACGTTGGGGCTGGCTTGGCTGGGCTGGCCGGATTGCACGTCGCAGCTGGAGGGGAGCCGTGGAGGTGGTTGGTGGTTGACACGCCGATGCAGTGTGGCAGTGTGCAGCCTAGATTGGATTCAGCTTGTACCATGCTTTGCTCCTCGTGACGCTGTAAAACCAGACAACATCCTCGCAAAAGAAATTCAGCCTACTAGAATGAAATGAACTAGCCAGTTTTCCGTTAACAATCCAATATGCATCTAAATCAGGTGGGTTAGAGTGGATTAACGTGGAAAATAGTTTAAACTTTTAAAGTCCCACCTCGGTTCACTCCAACACACGGAGATTGATATAGATACAAGTACATTCAATTCAAATGAGCTCTAAATTATCAACGTCATTAGAACGCTGATGTGGCAGTATAATACTTTGAGATATAAGCTACTCTTCGGTCTATATTAGGAGTGCCTTATAAAACATTCTAAATTGTTAGATGTATGACTACCGCTAGACTCACATTAGTGAGTGAGCGAGTGTTTACACCCTGTCCCTTGTCTTCTGATGCCTGCACAAGCCATGTAATGCCATGAACCATTTGAGAACCTATTGAGGTCATATTTATTTGGTAGAGTTCTCTTTGACCACGATTCCATGTTATAGCGGTGAACCCTGGTTATGTTTGGTACAGAAAAGTAGCCCCACATACCCTTGTGGTCGGTCACACGAGTTATCCCTGTCATTCCTCTTCTCAGTAGCACGAATCTTAAAACATTCTTCTCTCTCTCCTCTGTTTTAAGCTGCACGAATCTTAATGTGCTTTCAGTGGCCAGGATAGCCCTGGTGGCCACATCTACATGTGGAAATTCCACTTTGATGTTTGGTAGGGCTCTTTTTGGCTCTGGCTTTGTGATATAGTGTCTATACTGGACAAGCTATAAAACATGGGGTTTTTTTTGCCCTCCTAGTTTATTATGTGAGGAGAGAGAGGGAGAGAAACATCTTATGTAAACATTATTGTTGTTGTTGTTGTTGTTGTTATAACTGCTTTCGCTTTCGCAGGAGAAGCCTGATCTACAAGAAGTTGTCAAACAGACCTGACTAGTGACGCAACTCGCCGCCTATTTGAGAAAACAAAAGGAGAAAAAAAAAGGCTTATTCGTATGGACAAATCACAAGTTATGTCTTTTCAATATATATCCATAGAGTCCTTGCTCAAGTGAACAACATGCAATCTTTCAAAAAAGTGGACAAGCAACCTGCAATATGCCACAAATGAAATCCCCGTGCAAAATATATAAAGTATATCCAATTGCAACTCTCTGGTTAAAGTGCCATACGCTCGCATCCACCATTTAAATTTTAAGCTAAGTGCGACATTATTTATAACACATTAACACAACATAGAGATCGGGTTCCATCATAAACAACAAGTGAGAATACAGGGTGTTCTAGAAACAGCATGGCAGTGTTTCTAGTACGGTCAAGAGTTTTTACACAATTTCTTTGGTTTGTATTCGTTCGCTGCTTTTAGTTTCAGCAATATCCTGTGCAACCAAATGACAAATACTGCTACTACTTTGTTCAATTTTGATCACTTGTGAGGTTAACACGCATGGAACAAATACAACTAGTGAGCTGCGCAACAGTGTCTGTCAAAGACCATGTGCAAGTGCAATGCAGGGCAAAAATTGGCAGTGTTGTTGAAGCTGGAATCAATATGCACTGGAATCATTACACATTTGGTGCACTTGATGATACATTCTTGCAGAATTATTTGTTCCAGTAATAATATATAGAAATACGCTACAAACTTAATTTGTGGTCAAAACTTAACGATCTCTGCATCATCAAATTCTACGGCCAAGGTTTTCTACTCCAGTTAATAACTGAATGATGAATTGATGATTGCCACAAAATCGATGGAGTTTGTTTCCATTTCTCTGGGAGAGGAGTGGGGAGTACATGCATGCTAGTAAGAAGTATTCACACAAACGGCAAATGAAACGGGAAGGAAGCAGAAAGTTCGTCATTGCAGGAAGTAGCCGGAGATGAAGAAGAGGAAGCCGACGAGGAGGCTGCCGTAGATGAGCAGGCCCTTCTGGCCGGAAGTGAGGGAGTTGCCGCCCAGTCCGAACTGCTGGTTCTGCGCGAACCCGGCGATCTCCACGCTCTTGCTCTCGAAGAAGGACTGCGCGGCGCCGCAGGTGGGGCACCGCCAGTCGTCGGGCAGCTGCGCGAACGGCAGCCCCGGCGGCACCGGGTACGACGGGTCCCCCGCCGCCTGGTCGTAGCGGTAGCCGCAGGACCGGCACTCGTGGACCCCCGTGTTGAGCACCGCGAACTTCTCCTCGAACCGACGAGGGTCCAGCTTCGGCCCGCCGTCGTCGTCCTCGTCCTGCTGAGGGCTCTCTGTCTCTGTGGCCGTCGCCGGCGTCTCAAGCAGCGGCTTGTCGTCCTTGGACACGTCGACGGAGTGGCGCGCGAAGTGGCTGCTGCTGGCGACGAAGGGCCTATGCTGGAGGAGGTGTAGGCAGCAGGAGGACGGCGGCGGTGTTCTTGGGTGCTTGCTGGACACCATCCCATGCCCATCCCCATGCAGGGGTTCACCAGCCTCGCTGCGGCTGTACAGGCTAACGCCATCGTCAACCTCTCTTTCTCTCTCTCTCTCTCGATGACAATGTCCGCGTTTCTTTCAGGAAGAAATTGAAGGAGCTGCAGGCCTATGGAAGGAGGAATCCATGGAGGGGATATGCGCTCCTCCTCTGATGCTGCTGCTGCCGCGGAGTGTCCTGCAGAGACAGAGACAGACGGAGGCCAGGCTACGGGGGAAGCGGATAAGGTATGTGTGCACCAGACGCGCACCCGTCACCCCTAAATATTTGTTTTTTCTTTGGGATTTTTATTTGGACAGATTAGCTCAAACCATGTGTACTCAAGGTGATCCTCACTTAGGAATATAAGCCACTAACTGAAAGTAATGCATAGAGGCATGGCCCCAACCTAGCGTTTATAATAAGAGCTACGTATATAACATCAAAAAAATTGTCATTTTTTTAATCCTGATTCCTAAAACAAACATTAAAGTTCAAGTTGAGAGGGAGAGAGTATATCTCCGTTGTGTCTCATTGACATCGGCCATCCGGGAAAAAAAATCCTCCTTGCTTGCGACAGTCACCATCAGAACTCTGCATGGGCATGGGCATGGGCATTTGTACATGTACACATGTAATTGGCGGCCAAAATGTGGCGCATGACATTTTTGGAGAAAAAAAAACCCACTTCTTTACAGCTGCATTGGCTACAGCCAAGGCTTTTCATCGAAGGGTAGAAAAGGTGAAGGACCGTGAACGGCGACTAGAGGGGTGAATGGGAGCCTCAAATTTCTCTCAAGATATTCGGGCCACTCTTCCCAAAAACCAAACCCAGTTGTTGGGTGCTCAACCTCCCCCGAGCAACGCGAGCGGGGATTCAGACGAAAACGAGCAAATGAAAGCTCACCAGCAGTGGAGAAAAACTCACCGGAAGCCTCCAAGAAGAGTTCTCAACCCATATGAGAAAGAGGTAAGAATTCCAAGCAAAACAGCCAGAAAAGCAGGCGGCGGACGCTTAGGTGAGCGTCCGTCGGCCTTCCAGAGAGCACTGCAGAAGAGAAGCAGAAGGCAGGTCGTCGGACGCTGGGCGACGGACGCTTGGGTGAGCGTCCGTTGGCGTCGGACGCTGAGCGACGGACGCTTAGGAGAGCGTCCGTCGGCCTTCCAGAGAGCCTGACAGAAGCTGAAAAACGGCAGAGGCGACGGACGGTCGGCGACGGACGCTTGGGAGATCGTCCGTCGGCCTACCCGAGAGCAGCACAGTGCTTCACAGCACACACAACCCGACGGACACTGGGCGACGGACTCTGAAGAGCGTCCGATGCCAAATCGAAAGACGCAGACACGCCGAGCGACGGACGCTGACGTCAGCACGCACCAGCGTCCGACACAAAACCCTCGGAGCATCCGACGCCCCCGATAAACGCGCAGTAAAGGCGAAAAACGATTTTCTCTCCACCAAATCTTCCCAAAACTCGATCAAATGATCACCAATTGCTACCAAACTTTGTAGGCATGATCCTTTAGCAGTTGGGGAGCTATCCCGAAGAAATCATCGCTCAATTTGGGTCTGATAAACGGGAACCCTCGGATTTAGGGGAGAAAAGGCAAAACGAAGAACACCGTAAAGAAATCGCCCGATCTGTGTACTCTAGAGGTTTGAGAAAGGATCCTTCGGTGCAAAGATGCTCCTCTCGAATACGAACAACTTGGTTCAAACGGATTTGCAAGAGCTACTCCCTACAAAGAGAAATCAACTCGGGAAAATAGGAAGCAAAAACAAAACGCGAAGAACACAAGCAAAACGGGGACACAATCACGAAATCAAAGCCACCATGGCTTACGGAGGTTACGGCCTCCGATTCCTCGCAACAAACTCAAGTTCTTACAGAGGTTGGTGAAATCAACCTAGGGATCTCATGAACTAGAGAGAGGGTAGAGAGAGAGTTGGAGCAAATGATTAGGGTTGGCTTTGGCTATTTCCCAAAGACCCCCTAGATACAATGAGTGAACTACCTAGCCTAAGCATTGCAGTCCAAGCTCCGGTAAATATCTCCCTCGATTTGAATGGACAGCCCCGCTTCCTGTCAGGAGTTGCCGTCGCCTCGACGCAACCTCCAGGATTCCACCACGTGCCATCTCCGCTTCCTCGAAAGCTCCGCCCGGGTTTTGAGGCCCAAACCCAGGAAACCCGCCACCGGTAGCTTTGGGCTCAACTACCGAATCCCGAGTTTTGAGGCCCAAACTCGGAAACCGTCCTCCGGTGGTTTTGCGGCCGAAACCACCAAACCGCTCGACTCGAGCCACCTTGTCCTCGCCCGGTCGGACTCCGAGTCCCCTGAGCCTCCGCTCGACCTGCTCGTCCGCCGTCTTGACTCGATCGACTCGGTCTACCTCCATGTCTTCTCGCACTCGTCGGTGTCAGGCACTAGCCACCACAGCTAGCCCGCCGACGCCCATGGTCCCTCAGTCCGAGCCCCGCTTCCGCCCTTCACCGCTCTCAGTCCATCGGCACGACAAGCCTCTACTCGACCTTCTCCACGTCATTGACCACTGTCACTAGGCATAGCACCTGCACACCACAAGCCGATAGACAGACACACATTTGCTTTCGCAAAGAGGTTAAGGTAAACCACTCAAACTGAAACGCTCAAATGTTGGTCAATCACTCATCATCAAAACTGAACATTTATGGGTACTTATCTACCATGTGTTCGCAAAAGGGGATGGGCTGACCCCTCAACAGTCAACACACTATTGTCGCAACCCTCTGCCGGCCCACCACCCCCTACTCCATGTTTGGGTGTTCCACAACTGTCTCTGTGTACATGACATCGGAACAGGGCAAGCCTAATGAGCCCTTGGATGGATGACTGACTCAATTTCACAACAACAGTAACAAGAATTATCCACATTACACGGGCAAAAAACAATTCCCAGGCGCCTTGCCACCCTGACTTTAGCTTTGGCGCTCCCATTTCAAGTTTTCTGATGCCCACTGCCAGGCAGTGAGTACGAAGGAGGGTGTCATCGAGCTGACCGGATCGACGATGCCGACGAGACTCGTTCAGAGCTCCTTACATTGTACTTCTCGTAGACCTTGTCACGATTCTCGTTCCACCAGCTCTCTGCCTGATGCTCCCCAAAACGCCTTCGACTGCACAGAAAATTTGGAACAGGAGACAGTGACACTGGTAAGTGGTAACTCGGAACAGCAGGCAATGACACTAGTAAAATTTTAGATGCTTCTGAGTGCTAACAGTTGAACACAAGCAAACCAGTTCATGGTTCTAGGCTAGCAAGATCCTTTCATGGTTCATGTCAAGATTCCGTTACGCCCGGGTCAATTGATAATTTAAAATTTATTGCACAAAGCATTGAGTACAAATGATGATAGAATGTTACTACTGTAGAAAAACACAGACTTCTATGTTGTGTTCTACAATATGCTGATATGATCTGTGCCAAAGGTAACCTGCAGCTCTACGTTGCAGCTATTATGGAATGTCAGGATCAGCAAGTGATTTGCAACACCCTATTTTTATTATTTTATTCATCATTAACGGTTTTAACTATAAATGAAAACACAAACAGGGGAGAAACCCCATTGGCAATTGACAGCAGCTAATCAAGGTGACAGAAGAAACCTTACCTGAAGCGTACACGCTTTAGATCTCGGGTCCCATCACGAAGAGTTGTCAGTGTTATGTATACACCCGGTTCATACTGCTCAATCCACTCAGCCTGAACTTGGTTGCTGGGCAAAGATACTGCACTCCGAGATTTGTAACCATCCTCGCCATTGAAAAGTGACCTAGCATCCTTGCTGCTACTATCATCTGCTCTACTGCTTGCACTGAGCATCTCATCACTACTGCTATGTCCCCTTCGATTCGGATTTTCAGAGTCAGGAGGACCTGAAACCCTATGGGTGTGAGCACTCACTTCGCTGTTTTCACTAATACTTCCTGGTGATTTATGCTGATTTGATATTCCATTTGGGTGCAATGATCGTCCGATGTTTAGGCTTGGTGTGCTTACAGCACTGATAGACTCGTTTCGTGGCTGATGAATACCATTCATGCCAGTGTAAATAGAAGCATACATCTCAATGCCATTTGAAACGTGCGCTTGTTTTGCTTCACTGCCGTCATAGGCTCCCAGATCTGGAGGTAGTCTTTCAGCCATATCCTTGAGCTAAACAAGCAACAGAAAAAGATGCATGCAACAATCATCAGAGAAAGTAATCTCAGTCGAACAAGCAAAGAAAGGTGGCACTTTGCCAAGATAAAGTAAGCTCAAATCAATAATTTGATATTTTGACAGGCTAGGTACCAAATATGTAAAAAAAAAAATTGATAGAAGTTAGCGATTTTTTAAAATCTTATGACCGTATGGGTATTACTAGAGTATAATATGGGTAAAGGGTATATATATAAACTATATAGTTATACCAAAAAGGTGGTTATATATGTACTACATTATTTTGAATTTGTATAATTTGATGACACAAAGCCATTGCTGTTCTTGAAATAGAAAACATGCACTTTTGCACAACAAACCATGGCCATAAGACCATAAGCATAAAGAAAATGCCTTGGCAATCTTAATAACCGATTATTTTAAATAATTGGATATTTGCAATGAATACCACAGGAACACTATAGGTTTCTGGGTAACTAGAAAGGCATGGAAACTCTTAGCCAATCAATATTACCTGTGCTGTTAGGGACTTTATGACTTCCTTAGCAGCTTTAGACTTTGCAGATTCCTCTGAAACCATTGTCATGGCTTCTTGTACTTTTTTTGCTGATTTCTGCAACTCAAGTTCTTGAAGATCGCAGCGGTGCCTCAGATTATCAACCTAAAGAGGTCCAAAGATTTCACTGTTTGTCCACGTAATAACACAAAGCTGCAAGCTTGTATATAAATCAAAGTCAATACCTGTGCACGGAGTCTTTCAACCTCTTGACTTAACATCTCGTTAGTCTTTGCAAGACTATCAGCAGCAGTTTTAGCAATTGAAAGACCATGAGTTGTTGGAACTGGTGTGGTTGAGCGTGGTGGACTAGGCTTGCGAGAGAAAGGGAAACAGCCCTAGATGAGTTCAATGAGCGAACTGATGTGCGAACTGCTCTTGGAACTGACTTGTTCAGATCAATTCCACCAGATAAAGCGATATCTTTTAGCTGAAGAAGTGAACTCATTTGGGGAGTCCGAAGGAATGACAGTGCATCAGTTTTCTTCCCTTGTTTTGCTGCCTTGCTGTCCAAACTTCTAATCATATCCAAATTGCTGGGCACAATTGCTCTAGCTAATTTAGCATCATTGTTGCTTTCACCAGAGTGGCGAGGCACAACCTCTTTCTTCTTATTTACTGCACTTGAGTATGCTGCACTGTTCAATTTCATAAAACATGAATCGCAAACACGGTATGGTTTTGCAGGATTAGGAGCCAATGCTGCTCTCAGGACCTTATGTGAGGTGCAAGAATTACAATGGACAAGACCACAATTGTGGCAATTATGCCTCTTCCTGGTGAACCCAAATGGTTGCCGACATGAGGCACATTGCGACTGCTCAGCTCCAGAAACCCATTTATGTTGGCATATAGCCGAAGTGAAGTTTGAACCACAAGCTATGTGCCTAACAGCCCTGTCTCTCAATGCTTCAACCAGTGTAGGTATTTTCCTATCCTCTATGTCTCCATGACCCAGTCTTCCATTGGCGCCCTTTCCCCATGTAAAAACCTCACTCTTATTTGTTAAGACTGCGACATGGTAGGAACCACATGCAACTTGGACAACATGTTCACCCATGATATCTTCAACTAAGCATGGAAGTTTACCATCTGAACGAGGATTCCCAAGCTGACCGTAGACAGTATTACCCATGCTCAGAACCTGTCCAGATGTTGTCAGTCCAACAGTAAGACTATGACCACATGCTATCCTGCAGAAATCATAATCAATAAGTGAAGCCACACACGTAGGCTTAAGTCTTGGTTCCTTGTCACCATGACCAAGCCGATGTTTGTCGCCATCCTCCCATGTGAAGAGCTTTCCAGAAGACATACTTGAACTGGATTGGGTGACTATAACTTCTACAACAGCTGCAGTGTGCCATACACCACAAGCCACAGCGATTGTTTTCAACCCAGATAAAGACTCTACCTCCCTTGGACACGAAAAACTTTCACGGTTTCCATGTCCTAAAACTCCGAATGTACCATCGCCAAACGTAAATAGCTGCCCTCTCGATGTAACCAAGGCTGTATGCCAGGTCCCACAAGAAACATAAGCAACTTGATGACCCTCCAGTGCTCCTGAAATTCTTTTAGGAATCCAGTGGCTTACATCGGTACCATTGCCTAGAAGTCCAATATTATGTGTTTCCATCACCCCAGGTGTAAAGCTCACCAGCTGTTGTCACAGCACAGGTGTGGAACTCCCCACAGGCAACAATGTCCACATTACAAATAGCTAACGACTCAACCAGACGAGGGTGAACAGAGTCCTCCCTTGATCCATGGCCAAGACGTCCTCCAGATTCCTCACCCCACGTAAACAATTCCCCATTCTTTGTGACCAAAGCAGCGTGCTTGACCCCACAATCCACATGGTACACATCAAGAACTAGCTTGGACTCCAGGGGCTTAGGCAATAGAAAATCAGCCTTCCCGGTTGACCTGATTACTGTATCAGGACCAACTCTTACAGTGTTGTCACAAATGACTTCACCCCACACGTACACGTCGCCAGAGGAATCATAGTCATCTTGTGCAGAACCATGGCTTGATGTGCTAGGGGGGCTAGAAGTGCTAACTCTGATGGCATCTGAAGAAGCCCCTTTAGCGTGCATATTTGTCGCATCTGATCTGATCTCCAAGTAACTATTGGGTTTCAAGACCAGAAGCGATACATATCAATAAGGGTTGATCAGGTAGTTCACAACCTGCAAGTACTTAACAATAATGAAGTACAGTAAAATACAGTTTACAACACTAACTGATAGGTAAAGTAAGGAGAATTCATACTAAATAAATTACAGGAAATAAAAGGGCATTGAGAAAATTTGGTTTTAGGTACTGAGACTGCTGTGAAAACGGTTATAGGAACAAAATACAAGCACTCTACCTATGAAGCTAAGGAGGTCGCTTGATGGTAACAGAGGGACTTTGCTTCGCATTAAGAAGCAAACGCACTCAGCATTACGGGTAAACAGGTGTATAAGGAGACCGGGTCTTAAAAACAAGCTAACAGGTTGGTAGGAACAGAAGTAGCTAGAATTACACACTGCAGGTGTTGCACTGAAATAAATCCTCACATGCAGAGTGTTGTGGAGCAACGAAATAAAGTGAGTTGTTTGTCAAAGCAATGAGCATCTAGTAGTAGTTCCTAGTGAATGAGTATGCTGCTTCCACTAGTTCGAACAGGCAGGGCTTGACAAGCCGATTGGGTTCGTTTCCGCCGAGCCGAGCCCCCAAATTGTTGGGGTGGGGAGCGAAAGCAAGCTGCCCAGCCTCCGCACGCACAGGCGCACAGCAAGCGAACCCGTCGGTCCCAGGAAGAAAGATTCGGGCTTGATTTGCCTCAGAGCAAAGGGGAGAGGGAAGATCCCACGGGACATGACCCAGTCCTAGTAGTAGAACAACAACAACCCCATTCCACACGCAAAGGCTACTAGGGCTTGCTTCCTTACCAGCAACCGACGGGAGCGGTGGGAAGTCCGGTGCGGATCTCTGCCCCGCGGTGGCCCAGAAGAGCACCGGGGCGGGCGGGCAGACGAGGCGGCGCGCTTCGCTTCGACTCGGCGGGTCGTTGGCTCTCGCTCGCCGGCCGGCCGGCCGGGCCGGCGTAGGAAGCAGGCGGGAGAGCGGTGGCGCCTCGGGTCTTGGCGTTTGGCTCTCGCCTGTGGAATCTGAAGTGGAGTGAGAGGGGAGCGGAGGCGGAGGCGGCGGAGTCGGGGGCGGGGGCGGTGGCTCGAGGAGCTCGGCTGCTGCGGTGGCTGCGGCCGCTTCTCTCGCGAGTCGCGAGTCTATGCGGCAGCTGCAGCGGCACGAGGGGAGGGGCGCTTGGTCTTCTTGGTCGTCTCCTCGCCCTCGCTCTCAGTCCTCTCCTGCCTAGTCTGCTCTCTGTGTTTTTTCTCTCTCTCCCTTTTCTCTTTGTCTGATTATTATTAATAATATAATAACAAAGGGAAAGAAAAACAGTGTACTGTACTTGTTCAAGAGCAAGTAGTACTCCTGTACCCAAAAATTTGACAAGAACCAGTTCAATTTTACTTTAAAAAACATAGAAATACGTAGTAGTGTGTAGGCGTACAGGAGACTAATTAATAAGCAGTCTAGAAAATCCAATTGGATCGTGTCTCTCAAGTGAAATGAAATTGAGGCAGTTGGGCTGCGACCATGCCCATGCACTGTTGCTGTGAGGGCAAGCAGAAGCAGCCAAACGGTCTGATTGTTTTTTACGAAAGGCTTCGGCTTTTCATGATTAATTAGGACGGACTCTGTTTTACAGGATTTATTATGAATATGACTGATTTGTTATTATTTGATGAGATAAAAAAATTTTAAGATAGAACTAACTGTATCCGATAAGCACGAGGAACAGTGCGTGGACACACGCACACCTGGATCGATTTGACTGAATCATTGGTGGACGTAGACCGGCAGCAGGTTCAGGTTCAGGTTCAGGTTCAGAAGCATTGGACCATCTCCATGATCTGCTGCATCCTCCACGTTCACAATCACAGCCGAGACCGAGACAAAGGAGTGGGGGCTGGAGATCCACGAGCTGACCTCACTAGCATCTCATGTCACAAGGTCGACTTCAATCATTCATTCAATCTTCCTTGGAGCAGGATATTCAGTTCAGACCACTCCCTACTGCTCTACAAGAAATTAAAATACTTACTCACTCCCTCCATTTCTAAATAATAATTGTCTTTTTTTATTTTCATGCTTTAAGTGTTTGACTATAAATGTTTGAGTGGATTTATAGAAAAAAATATGTAATATTAAAATATCTAAATTAATTTATTTAAATAATAGTTATTTATGGACAGAGGAAAAGTATAATGTTGAAATTTTCTTGTAACACGAAAAGTATCAGCCAGTGATCCCTAGCTATAGCTAGGTTAGGTTACTTACCAAGCGGCATTGTGAGCGAGGCGATGATGAGTGAACTAGGCTAATTAAGACGACAAGATGGGTTCAAAAAGGGGACGGTGGCGCTTTACAGTTTACATCAACGACGACAGCTCCTTTTCTCGCGAGGAACTAGTAATGAATTGCTATCGTGTCGCACATATGTCTCCCGTGTACCAGCAACGTATCGTCCTGATTCTATCTTTTTTTGAAGTAGTAGTTGTGCCTAGTTACCACCTGCATGTGTGTGCTGCACGCTCGTACCAAATATGCTCCCCTTTATTCTAACAAACCCGGCACATGTGTACATGTTTTTCCATTTATTTAAATTAAACGACAGTTGAGTACATATAGGTTGTTCTAGATTTTTAGATAATCCAAAAAGTAACTTCTAAAGAGCTCTAGGTAACAAAGTTTCAATTATAACAAAACCAACTCAAGACCTAATGAACAATAAAGAAGGTCGTACAAAGGACGCAAAATGTCTCATTACCGTGGTCTCCAAAGTTCAACAACCATTATCATGAACATTTGTTGATCCTCACACCATTTGAGCCTAAAATGAGGTGAATGGATAGCATTTGTTGATCCTCACACCAATGGTGTTGATCCTCACACCAACAAGCCATTATCATGAAATAGTAAAAATAATGTATCTAGAAAAGTCAAGATAGATGCCTTGTGGTTTGAAACAAGGGAGTAGTATTATTGCGTGAGATCTACTATATGCATGTTCTATTCTAAATTATTAGTTCCTTTTTGTTTTTTTAAGGTATAGATTTTGGTGTTTTGCTATTCATATGAATATGTTATGGCTCGAACAGTTAAACGACTTGTGAATTTTAACAACAAAAAAGTGCTACGTACACGGAGGATGATGCTTCTTGGTTTTCTTCTCGGTGAACGCATGTAGCATGCAATGTTTTCCATTCTCATAACGATGACATAAGACTAGAGATTCAATAATTCAACATCGTTTTAAATAGGATGCAGTAGTGGCGCGTTATATATAGCACGGTAAGCTTTAAGAAGATTAAAAAAGATGAAATAAAGTACTACTATTAGTATTAGTGATCAAAACTTGCGCAAAAAAAAGTATTAGTGATCAATCCGTTTACTCTTAATTAGTACCGTGCGTACCTTAGTAAAGGGAGAGAGAAGTTAGAATTCCACTGCACCAGCTTGTACACACAATGATTATGCTACGAGCTAACGGATGCCCTGTTTATTGGCGCTACTTTAACGGTATTTTTTGGCAAAGAAATCAGCATAAACATTCATCATAAACTAAATTTTAACAAAACGATTAGCAGTGTTGAACATGTTTGCATAATGGTACGGTGCTGCCTAGCTGCCACTTGAACATCAGTGTTGTTCAAAAGGGAACCTTAAATTAGCAACCAAAGTCCTTTTTTCCAAATTATCGAGTGGTGAGTTAGTTGTGTATACAACTGCATTACTGGGTTTCTTGTACCGGAGAAGTGTCACAGAATGACCGACACCAAGATTAGGATATCTATTTGGTTTGTTGCTACGCAAAGTTGCTTGACACTAGCGGCTCTCCGAGACGTTGGTTTTTTTTATTGACGCTTAAACATCTAAAACTAGTACATGAAAGAATAATAAAATGTCTCTAACTCTCTATGTCTGGCCGGCGACCTGTCCTAGAAAAGCGCCTTTCAATGGCTCCATCCCATAGGACTGTTTGATGAAGGCTTAATATCTATCTAGATCAGGCAACACTTTCAAACATCCGATTTTAAACGTCTGAAATCAGAATAGATTTTCCTTTGCCTAAGAGGCATCCATCCAAACAAACTCTACGCATCTAAGAGGACTATAATGCTCTGGTATACTACTCTGTCCAACAGACAGTGGGATGGGAATGTTGAAGGCCCGAAGCTGTCATTAGCTAGCTACTCCCTCCATGTTTCTAAATTAAGTCAGTTTAAATAAGGCTTGGGTCAAATATTAGGAAATATAAATTATGAATAATTTTTAAGTTGTTGAATTTAAAAATATGAAAAATCGTATGAAATTTGTGTTGAAAATACTTTCAAAAAATATACATACGTCAGTTTTTAATTAAAAAATATAAAAATAAGAATTCAAAATTATACTTTGAAACCGTGTTGCTGTCAATATGATTTGATTTTAGAAGGCGGAGGGAGTGCCTACCTACCTCTGGTGCTTTATTTGTTCTGTTTGGGATTTGTTGGTGACGCCGGAGCTCTCTCACATCACATGCATGACGGGAGGGATGGAGGTCCAAATAAACTAGCGCATCATATATACAGTGAGTACTCGATGATCTTTCAATGTCAGCATCAGAACCGACCAAGTTAGGTTAGGTTGTTGACCTAGCTAGTATATGTCATGCATGCTTGCCTATATATATATGTAGGTGATTACCGGTGGCTCACTCATATATTTTTTTCACGGTCGTGCCTAATATAAACACCTAATATAAATACATTTTTTCCCATGAAGGCCTTGTTTTAAAAATAAATTTCACACCAACCTATCCACAGGCCGTCTCAACAATTTCAAAGGCCCTTGGGCAACGAAGACATTAAGGGTCCGACAATATAATATTCTTATATGATGATCGAAAATTATAGTACTAGTATTAATTAAAGTTAACTTGCAACGTATATTTAGTTCATTGAAAAAAACAACATTACATCAATAACGCTAAAAGAACAGTAAAATAACTATAATGGTTACCTAAAAAAATATAATGCTTCGGTGTATCATAAAAAATACTTTGTCATTTTCTGAATTGATCTTATTGTTTTCGTTTTTTCCTTTTCTTAGGCAACATCTAACATGTTAAAATAAATGAATTGAATTAGAAATTTAGAAAATTAATTATAATCCTATCAATGACTTAAATTTAGAACAAATTACCTGCAGCCTATATGGCTCGGTGAATTAAAAAAATAATTAATGGATCAATTATTCACTTCAATCGGCTTGATGCCTAATAGCTTGTATGCATTGGATTCCATGGTCGATAAACAAATTGAAGCTATCAGTACTTGTTAGATTTATATCAAACAAACACAAAAATTGCGGCAACTTCAAGTGCAGGCCACCATGCTCTTAAATCTCTAAGCCTTAGTAAACTGAATCGGATTTGCTTACACTTACAAATAGCGGGAGACGGACGGAGGGACTGAAGCGGACTTTAGTTGCACGGAGATGGACGGACGGAAGGAACGCTACCGATCAAGGACGATTGGCGGAATGCCGCCGCCAACCCGCAGTAGAGCCGTGACGCGCGAGTAGAAGGGATGCGTGCTCGTCGCCTCGTGCGGCCGCACAGAGTTAACTCTGTATGCCTATATGGGCCAAATAGGCAAATATGTAATACTATGCATGCCTACACTCATGGGCCCCTACCGTCATGGGCCCCGGCCGTCACACAGCCGGACCCCCCTCTAAGACGGGCCTGCCTATCCAACAGATATGGGTTGAGATGAATGCATGGTCATCTAAACAAACCCAAAGAGAATAGCATAGAAATATCTCATTTGCATTATATTATGGCAATAATTGTAACAGATATTAGGATTTGTTGTTGACTTGTTACCGAGACAGAGAAAATATATTCCTCACAAAACATATATTACCTCCGTCCAAGAAAGATAAAATTGTAGATTTAGATTGAGTCAAACTTTTTAAAATTTAATCAAGCTTATAAAAAATATCATAAACATTTATTACTTCAAATAGATAAACTATAAAAAAATATTTTACAATTAATCTTTTTGTTATCATAAATGCTAGTATATCTTTTTTATAGATCTAGTCGAACTTAAAAAGTGTCTAGTTCCTCGAAAAACAAGAATTCTATTTGTGTTTTGGGTGCCGAGAGAGTGTATACTTTGTAAATAAATCAGCCAGGCAATGCAAATTTTTGGAGTAGCAGTTTTGGTGGTTCTCGTTGATGTGTGTTGGATGTACAATGAGATGGATGGATGTCGAAAAGTTACTTTTCACTCGTGTTTTGGTCCAAATTCCAAACGGATTTGAGTATAAAGTACACTAGTGGAGTTCGCGCGCCATCGCGCGATACGGAGGCACAAGAAAACGTTTAGCACGACTGAAATGTGTTAAGCAATAAAGTACATAGATACATCCAAAAATATGTATATTATAAATGTGTCCCATAGACGTTTTACAATTTGATATTTATGCTCTGAAAAATGCAAAACTAAACATGCAGCCTATTGTGACGCTTTTTTCCCACTACCTAGGTTTAGGATTGTGAATAACGCTGGTTGTCGATCGAAGTGTAGCCTCGATGTGGTTCATGTCCACTGAGTCTATAGAGAGTTAGAGTTCCAACTTTAACACCATAATTACGACAGAATGAGATAACGTCTTCACTGGTGACATCTCCGGACTGAGCAATGGTAGGCCTAACAACAAAATGTTCCCTTCCACCTCCAAACAATGACCAATATAGTTTTCCTCTCCTGCACCTAAAAACACACATGAAAGGTATCAGAATTTTTTCTTTGGGTTTATGAAGACAGCTCTGTTTTTTAATAGTTTATCACAGCTCCGAACTCATAGTTCATCAAGGCTTATTTCCCCGTCGAAACCATAATGTCCATAGTTCTTTAGGACTGAGCAAACTATTTCCAGTAGCACCATCCATAAATAACATAATGAATTTAACCCGTTCTTGACTCAAGCAATAGATAATATTTTCTTGAATTTTCTCACGTGGCCAGTCAAAATGAAAATCCTTGTTTTTGCTGGATTGGTACAAGTCATTTACCTCAGAGTGCATCAAGCTTCAGGTTTTACTGGGCACTAAAAAGTCATATGTCCAGTACTTAAATATGAGCAAATTTTTGGCAAGCGTTATGCCTAGACAGTTCAACGAAGTCACTCTCTCTATCTGATCAGACACAATAGATAGAATCTAATCAGGATAGACAACCTAACTAAGTTACCCTCTCTATCTGATCAAAGACGACAGATATAATTTAATCAGAACTGTAGGCAAGCATATCTTACCAGTAATCTCGACGTGGCCATGTTCCAAAAATAGTATCGTGTCCGGTGTCTGCCCTTCATAGACTTTTTTAAGATAACATATTAGTCAGATAGTATCGGTAGACAGTTTACAGAAACGAAATATATGGTCCTAGGTGTAAGCATGCCAAAACAAGGTGGGTCTGTATGGTTTGAGATCATGGTTATCATGTCGATACAACAACTACAACAACCAAGCCTGTCAGTCCTAAGCAAGTGATAAATAGTAACACAGGGTAGGATGGATCAAAGCAATATTGGTACAAAGATCTGCACTTTGTTGTATAATACAGAGAAAATAAACAGGGTCTGGATAGAAGTATTTTTGAAGCGTTGAGATAATATGTAGTGTACATAGTATTGAGAAGGTCTAAAAGTCCATAAATAAATAAACATGTTGCCATGTTATGTGCTCCAGGTGGCGCTTTGGTTCATACATAGCTACATAGGGCATTTGGTTCTGTTGATTCATACATGTATAAAACCGTAAGGTTAAAACAGAAGCATCTATCTGGATAAGTAGATGACACAAACTCAGACAAAGATCTGATAGCCCTAAGTGAGCCGGCAAATAAAGGGTTTATTTATGAGGACACGAATAATAGTAAAAGACTGGAGGCCAAATGCTGGAGCTCATACCCTGGAGAAGAAAGAACTCAACACAGGTGTAGGCGCGACTCAAAAGTGATTCAAAGGCTAAATGAGAACAAATAATATAATGGGTTAGGTGCAGGGAAAAGCGCAGATGTCAATTTCAGTTTCAGATTAAAGCACTAAAACCAAACAACAAACATATATGCGATTTTAGATCCCCGAAAGAAGAATCAATAGATCCATCTGCATTCTCCATGTGGTAGGTATTGCACAATGCTAAATTAAGTCATTGCAAAGCATAGTACAATTGGCTATATGGCATATGAAAATCAGGGGCACATAGACAGAATAGGCAGTTAGCTCCCCATGGCATAATAGGTTGCAATCACCAAAACCAGGTGGAACCGGAATAATCTGATTAAAATAGTTGAAAAAGGGAAACACCGTTTCTATCTATGCAGTAGAAATAGGTACATAAAAAGGCATTTTGGTGATTAGGCCCATTGATACAAGCGAAATTTAAATTTGCAAACTCTTTGTGGAATTGGTAGATTAATTACCAAGATTTAACTGGAATAAGGTTATTTTGTTGGCCATGTCTTTGGCAATCTCAAGAACTCCATGGGGCCTATATTGTATTCATATAAAGATTGCTCAAACTATTTATGTAATAGGATGATATGTCATCTTACTAACATATAGGCGGTTGTTTCTATCAGAACCACATAGAAATTTAGCATTCTAAAAACTGGGGTGTAACTAAACGAATCTTCACAAATAGATACATGTATGGTTTTGAAAATTGTACATGTGTGTGGTTTTGAGAACTTTGAGGAAAAAGAACAGAAGATAAATATGTATTTTTGGTCTCGTAGCCCATATGTCATGCATTTTCAACATGGAGGACAGATCTATAGCTTTCTAAAGAGGTGTATGTAGTATAGGAGGGAGTGAAGTAACTTAATATGGAAAGTATCTGTAACAATAGTAACCTAACATTTTTACAATCTCAAAACTCTACACATGCATATTGGTATGACTAACAATACAAATATACTAAGTACATGAATTACATGAGCCAATAAAGAGGGAGGGAAGGAAGGAATAGACAGGAAGTATACCAAAGCAAGGCAGACTGAATTAACAATCTGTTGTTTACATGGAGACGAAAAAAAGACCAAACTACATATGTATTGACTTTTGAGCAGATAATGTTTGGCAAGGCATACAAAACCTCACCTTGTTGTTGAAGAGGCAGCCATGATGCCAAATGTTCCGCGGAGACCTTCCGAAGCAGGCAGCAATAACAGCACTGCATATTTCTTGAAGGCTAACCAAGAACTAGAAATAAAAAGGACAACAAAATAAACAAAGTCTATCGAAGACCGATATTCATAATTGGAAGTAAATTGACAAGCAGCAGCATGTCTCCCTCATATTCCTGTCGAGCAGGCAAATCATATAGTATTTAATCTCGTTAGGAACAACAAGAATAGAAAGAAAGAACCTGAAGGATGGCAAGAAGAAAAGGAATGATGCACACCTGATCTGATAAAGCTCAATACAGGATGTACAGGAACACATAATCTTTTTTTCTTAAGTTGAAACTGAGCTTGATAGGCAGATTGAGGACTTTTCCTTCTTTAGTGTACCGATCTCCTTGACTCTTGTTCATATCGAGATTGCGCTACAGCCCAAAACAAACCAAGAAAATATATGTAATATCAGAAACATCGGCACAAAATGTGATATGTGGAATTCTAAGGTACCAGCACAGCATGAAGTTTTAGATCAAAGGGGCTTTATCGAAAGATTAACGAAAGCTCAAGATCCGAGGCTGGCATACCATCGACCTGGTAAGACATAAAGGAAGTACTTGCAAAACAGATACAGCCAAAGCAACAAAGTTCAACACAATACAAAATATTGAAGTTGATCTGATAATGAGGTCTAAAAGTATTTTCTGAGAGAAGAAAGATCGTTTCATCCGCCACCGGCTTCAACTTTGAGTTCACCAACGGGCTCCATGACTTGACCAACATCAGCGTCTTGAAGATGATTGGTTGGGGTGAAGATAGCAGTTTCTTATTGAAGACCACGTCATTTCGAGTCTTCCAAATCGTCCACATATCACCTGAAAATATAAAAAGGGTTACCTTTTGTTTTTTCCTCTAATAGCTTCCTGAAGTGTCATAAAGAACTCTATGCAGGTTATTGGTGATCTTGGCCATCGAAGAGCATTTCTCAGAAAGGACCACAGATACACCCAACACAGCATGAATGATAAACCATAGAGAAATAACCCTTAGTATCATATGGAATTTTTTGAGAATCAAATTCAGAACCCCTTGATGTAAAGACAAGCAAAAGGAGCAAAAAAGAATAGAAATATAAAACATCTTGATGTAAAATATTGTTTGACCTGACATTTATGTTACACTATTTTTAGTGGTGAGCAAAGTAAAAAGGCATTTTAAAAAAAAGATTATTCTTTAATGTATCTTAATGTGTTCACAGAAAGTATGGATCATTTTCTTCCTGTGTGAAGCAACACAAGAAATAAGGAGGTGTGCCAGTTATGCATAGGTGACCATGTAACCCAGTTTCAATAAAGCACCAAGGGGGAGTGTCACCAAGATAGCACATAACTGAAGTAGAAGGGGGGGTGTGAGGTGTTTCGGATGAGAGCACTTACGTATGAGCTATGAACTCTTAA
This sequence comes from Microstegium vimineum, assembly GCA_022036555.1. Lineage (NCBI taxonomy): Eukaryota > Viridiplantae > Streptophyta > Magnoliopsida > Poales > Poaceae > Microstegium > Microstegium vimineum. The sequence continues at coordinate 19,739,465 of CM039137.1, read as the reverse complement.
TTGTTCCCACCAATTTACATCAGGAGCCTAGGATACTGAAACAGGGAATTAATATAGAAAGGTACTGAAACCTGAGATGCAAAACTATAGACACATTACAGAACAAACACATGCAATTGGTTTATTATTTGGCAGCACAATAACACAACCATAAAGTTACAGGCATAGTAATGCGTGCCTACTATGTATACACTGTGTTAAAAGACTGAACCATGTCCATAGAGAGAGGTAGCTAAAAAATATGCATATAAGTACCTTTGTCCTTTGATGTTTACAAATAAAAGAACTAACAAAGATGATTTGTTCACCTTAGTCAACTTACATTAATCTAAATATATATATCTCAGCTAGCCAGGCTATTGTATGACCAATACATATACTTTGAGGAACCAAAATTTTCGATAGGCACATACCATGTGAAGCCAACGTTTATGTTTGTCTCCCATGTAAGTTGGATGATCTCCCACACACTTTGGACGGACACATGATGAAAAGCCCCCTCTGGTCAGCAGCACCTTCAAAAAATGCAGTCACAACATTAGCAAAATATAAATGCAGGTCATTGAAAGGAAGAAAACAAGCTCTATCTGAAGAAAGAGCAAGAACTGTCCCAAAGGAACAGCAAGAGGCCTGGCCGGCCAGCGGAGGTTGTTACCACATAGTTGATATGGGGAGGAAGAAGAACAGATAAGCAGAGAGGGACATGGTATTTTCCCACATAAAAAAATATTAAACAAAATTATAGAGATACAAAGTTCAGGAGATATATAGACAATTGCAAAACAAAACCATATAAAAAAAACTCGACCTGCGGGGGGTAAGACAGCCCCCGGGTATTGCATTAAGAAGAAGACCTTCTCACGCGGGTCGAGAAAACCCCCGAACCCCTACCCCACCCATACACAGCGGCACCGTAGCCCATGTGAGACGACCACGACCGGGGCCGGACCTTAGACCTGTGCTTTGGCCATGGGACAGACGAGTGGATTTTTTTAACCCCAGCCTGAAATTCGCTCCAACAAGGAGTCGAACCCAGGACCTGAGGAGTGCCGCTGGGTTCCTCTAACCAACTAGACTAGAGGCCCTTTGGCAAACAAAACCATATCATGGAAACAGGAAGCTATGTTGATGGTTGGTACGAAGACGACACCCTGATTTTGGAGGCCAGTTACAACCTAGAATTGCTTGGCATTAATAATATCAAGGGAGGTTAACGAACACTACATATAAAAAAGAAACACGACATATGAATCTCATCAACAATCTAGCTTGTCATGATGACAGTGATCGATACCCTCGTAAAACCAAGAATGGCCAAAACAGCAGTAACCAAGGCAATCAACAGAGGTATCAACATTATGGGGTGGAAGCTCTGGTAACTATGAACAGATGCAAGGAGGTCTAAACATGTAAGATATGGTTCTTTGCACTAACTCTCAGCAGATATTCAAACCGGAATTCACGGAAATCATACAGCCAAGAACACAACATAATAGAAAAGGATAAATGACCACAAATCCAAAGAGAAGAGAAGAGAGAATCATAGAAAGGAACATTAAAATGAGAAAGGGGGTGTGAGTCCAGGCATGCCAAGCTGTATAAAGTAATAGGAAACTACTGATTCAGAAACTTTTTATATTTTACTAAAAAGAGTATAAACTAATAGAGCATTTGTGCATGAAACAATAATAATGCATCTATGTACATAGGGAAAAAAATATATGACTAATCTATCAGTTAGCTACTAATATAGTAGAGAAAAGAATATAATAAGGCACTGAGCCAGCTAACCATTGTAGGACTGCCAGCCCCATGGTCCCTGCGAAATCTTCAGATATAAATGAGGAAAATACAGACAATATACATCAGCAACTTCATGACGCCATGATTCCATTGGACATATTGGAAACCACATATAAATAAAGGAAATAAAAAACACAAGGAGGATCTCTACTGAAACCAGCACTACAAAGCAAGGAAAAGATTAACCTGCCAATCCATGAATCCATCCATGAAACCTCCCTAGTGTGGCATAAACAAGTTGTGTGCTCACAACATCTCCACAGCACACATCGACAAATTAAATTTACCTTTGCTCCGGTCTGTACCTAGTGACGACCTGCAGCAGGGAAAAACCTAAAAACTAAAATTATCTGTACCTCAATAAGAAAATGTAGCAGGGAAAGTGCAACATACTACTCTGGGACAATATTAAAGAGATTAAACTGAATGGACAAGATGCCCAAATGAATTAGGAGTTGTCTAACCTTTGCTTAGGCAATATCATAAACACATGGCGTGCTAGAGTATAAGCCAAAGCGAGGCAGCTATTATCATCAACCAGTAGGTCATACCAACCTAGGAATGACTCAAAATAAAATATGGCAACAGGAAAACAGATAATAAATTAAGCGTATAAAAACATAGTGAAGAACATCACAGCCAGGAATATTGAGTGTCGGTGTTATGACCCGGGGGTCAAGGCCACCAACTAGTAAATTTGTATATCGCGTGATCCCTCTCTCAGATGTGATGCGAGATGGATACAAGGTTTATCCTGGTTCGGGCAAAGAAGACCCTACGTCCAGCAGCGGGGGAGGATGACTTGTATTATCTCGCACCCAAAGTGCTCGTACAGGGGGTACAAGCTGAGTTACACGGAGTTGCTCAGAGCGAGCTGGAGCCTAAGGCTAGCAGTACTGCCCTAGGCGGCGGGTTGGCCGCTCGAGGGGTCGATCGAGCGATGGGGTGTATGTGGGTGAGTATCAGAGCTGATGTCTGAGCGTGGAGTCAGAAAAAATCCAGAGAGAGCCCCCTCTTCTATCTCGACGTCCCCTTTTATAGACCAAGGGGAGGTCCGAGGGTACAGGGTCCTAGCTGTTGCAGCATGGGCGGCGAGTCCGCGGCATAGTGTCGGTGACGGGACGTCGAGCACTGTGCCGCATGGTCTTCCCGTCCTTCTGGCGCTCTGGGGAGAGGTGGCAGTAGAAGTCGTCGCTGCACGTCGCAGCACAGCTTCCGCAAGCAGGCACGAATCCCACAGCTGAGACGAGACGGGGCGGATGGGACGGGCCCCATGCCGGAGTCGTTGGAGGAAGGGGTCGAGCCCCTCAGTAGAGGGGGGGGGGTTGAGCCCTGCGGGACTCTGTCGTATCCCTGAAGGCGTCGTCGAGGGTCGTACTGTTCACGTCCTGAGGGACGCTTTTGGAGTCCGTACTTGCGTTGTGGCGGCAGTAGCAGCATAGTTGACGGGAGTCCGGGTCATGGCAGAGAGTTGGCGGATTTGACTGCGGACATGGGCGCCCATGGCGTTAGGTGGATTTACTTTAACCCATGCCGGGAGCAGTTGGGCTGATCGAGCCTTCCGTCCGGAGGTCGTTCGTTCGACCCCTGGTCCGTCGCTCGTCGTCGAGGTAGGGTCGGAGCAGAGGCGGAGTCGGAGGGATCGAAGTAGAGGGCGAGGGTCGTTGGTTTGACCCCCTCGTCCGTCACCTGGTGTCGAGGTAGGAGCCGCGGGGTCGTTCGCTTGACCCTCGGTCCATCATTCGGCGTCGAGGTGGAGGCGGGGGGTCGTTCGTTCGACCCCTCGTCCGGCTCTTTCTGTCGAGGTGGGCCGGCCCGCGACTGGTTGCCATAGCCAGTGTAGGGGGCCCTCGAGTGATGGGTCTTACCTTACTGACTTGAGCAGTGGGCTGGTCCCTGCCTTAAAAATGGTTGCTATGTTTAGCGTTAATACATCGAAGGGTTTAGGGTACCCCTTACCTTCGTACCCAACAGTAGCCCCTGAGGCCCCAGACGAGTGATTGAGAACTCCTCTGGGGGCTATGATATATGTTTTCTCGGAGGGAGTAAGGATTACCTGGAGGTTTCGTCCTTGACCTGCAGGGTTAGTGAGAAGTTCGATTCTCCGTGGGGTGCGCGCGAGCGCACCCCGCGGGGGTAGCCCCCGAGGCCCCAGAGGAGTGATTAAGAACTCCTCTAGGGGCTATGATATGTTGTATCGAGGGGTTTTTTAAGGGTACCTGGAGACGTGGCGCCCTGTTGAGGGGTCGATCTCGTTCGCTAGGCTGTGGGCGTTCCTTTCCCTAAAAAGAGGAGTGTTTGAGGGCGGCTGTCGAACCCTACCGAGGGCCAGCCTTCGCTCCCTCGAGCATAACTGGAGTCAGAGCGCCCCACCCGAGAGGTCGACTCTGTCTGCCAGGTCACGAGTGTTTTCGACCCTCTTTCGTCGAGGGGTGTCGTGCGTAATCGGGCCCTCGAGCCCTCGAATGGCTAGGCCTTTACTACCTCATAGCGTCCTTCCCACGGATCCTTGCATTCGGATTGTGGGGTGAAGAGCATCGTGCTATCCTCGTTAGGACGAGCCCGAAGTCCTCGGTGAGCTGTTCTCGGGCATGAGTCCATTAGAAATGGTGCCCAGTACGGGTAAAAATCCGAGTGAGAACCCGTGCCCCATTCGATAGGGGTCGACTAGTGGCCCGGAGGCGTTCTCATTTAAGTAAGACCGTAAGGCTTACTAAGCACGACCATATGGATTACCAAGGTGCCAACCCCATTCGATAGGAGTTGGTGGCTCGATGCCTCCCAGCGTAGGGATCCTTAGGTATTCCTTGGTTATGCCTCCGATATGTCCCAGGGGACCTCGAGAGTTCGTTCTCGAGCTAGGGGCACGCGCCTGGCCCCCCCGGGACATCCCTGACTCGCGTACTCGAGGGCGGCTGTCGAACTCCGTTCGTGGAGCCAGCCTTCGCTCCCTCAAGATTTAGGGGTGGGTCTGAGTCCGTTAACCATGGGTCCTTCCTGACCTCAGGTACTCGAGGGCGGCTGTCGAACCCTATGTAAAGGCCAGCCTTCGCTCCCCCAAGATTTGACGGATGGTTCGTCATCCGACGCTATCCTCAGGAGGAGGAGTCCTACCTTGTGGAACACCGACGGGAAAGAATAGGTAATTGTATTGAACTTGGGGACATATCTATGCCTTTGCCCATTGGGCTGGAGCTCTCGAGGGAGGCTGTTGAACCCCACGAAAGGGCCAGCCTTTATCCCTTCGAGGCCGAGGAGTGAACTGGGGTCGAAGACCCGAGGTCTCCTCAGACCTCGGGTACTCGAGGGGGGCTATCGAGCCCGTTCGTAGGCCGGCCTTTGTCCCCTCGAGATTTTGGGGGTGGACCGAAGTCCTAACCCGAGGTCATTTTTGCCCTTGGGTACTTGAGGGTAGCTGTCGAACCCTCTTTCGAGGGCCAGCTCTCGCTGCCTCAAGATTCCTTACCTCCGAAGATAACGCTTCCGGTCGCGCGCCTTTTTAGGCGGTGTCCGTTCGGCGCAACAGTGGCAGTTGCAAGGCGGAGCGCGGTGCGGAGCCCGACGATGGACGGAATGCCTTATCCTGGAGGAATATGAGGAAGGGAAGTACAGGCGCATTAAATGCAGAGATTCTCTTGCCTGTTTTGCCGGATCAGCCCGTTGGTCTCCCGCTTATAAATAGCGAAGGTGAGGGGTCGGGTGCTTTTTCCGCGCATTTGCTTTCCCTGCCTCCTTGCCATCGCCTTCCCTGCCTCCTTCTCCCCGCCATTGCCTTAGACGCCCTGCGAGCCGGACCTCTGCGCACGTGAGAGAAAGAGAGGGGGGATTGGGAACGTACCTTCCGCCCCCACACACCCGAGCGCACCAGCCTTCTTGATCCTATGGCCAAGTACAGCCTCGTTGATCCCGACGACTGGCTCGCGTCTTTGGTGACCGACGCGCGCCTAGGCGATCTGGTGGAGAGCGGTCTCCTCCGGCCTGTCACTTCGACCGACCGACCGGAGTGGATGTTGCCGTCGCCGGACCACGCCGAGCCCAATCCGCCGAGAGGGCTACGTGGTGAGCTTTGAGATTTTCCACCAGGCGGGGCTAGGCGCCCCTCCCAGTCGTCTTCTGCGTGCAATCCTCCACCACTATGGCGTGGAGCTTCAGCATCTCACCCCCAACGCGCGTCTGCCATGGGGCGGTCTTCGCCGCCGTGTGCGAGGGCTACCTCGGATCGAGCCTCACTGGGAGCTGTGGCTTCATCTCTTCGAGGCGAACATCTTCCACGCGTCGGCCGTCAAGGGTACCCGCAAGATGGTCTGGGCTGGGTGCTGCTGCATCGTCCTCAAGCGGTCGGACTTCTGGATCCCGGCGAAGCTTTCGTCGAACCACTCCGGATGGCACTCCGGGTGGTTTTATTTGAGGAACGACGACAACCTGCTCCCCGCCTACACTAGGAGGACGATCGACGCGCAGCTCGACTGCTGGAGGTACGGCGTCGTGCAGAGTAAGCAGCGCCACCTCGACAACCTGCTGGACACGGTCGGGCGTCTGAAGAAGAAGGGACTCACGGCGGCGATCGTCGCGTCGGCATTCCATCGGCGGCGGGTCGTGCCGCTGATGGCTCGACCCCTCCGCCTCGACGAGATGCGTCCGAGGGTCGACCTCTTGGGGTGTCGCCTCCTGGGAGACGAGCTGCCCCCCGAGAGGGTGGTCCGCCGCGTACGCCACTTCTTCGCGGGCTCGTTCGACGCCAAGAACGTCGCCTGGATCCCCATGAGGTCGGACGAGGGGTACATCGAGCTGGTAGGTTCTCTTCCTCTCTTAGAGCTCTTTGTGTTTGCCTTGTTCACCTTTTTTGCTTGCGCCCTGACTGCCTCGTGTTCTTCAGGGGAACGTTCCCTTCCGGAAGTCGCTCCCGCCGGTGAAGGAGGACCGGGCTGATTCCCAGGCGAGGCGCCTCCAGGCCGAGAAGGACAAGGAGGCCAAGGACAAGGCCAAGAAGGCCAAGGCTAAGAGGGCCCGAGAGAAAGAGGCGAGGGATCAGCGCCGGGCCTGACAGAGGCGGGAGGGCCTTCCCGAAGAGGAATCGCCCTCAGAAGAGGAGGACGAGGACGACAGCGACAGCGACAGCGATGTCGAGGTGGACTGGAGCGAGGAGGAACAGGTGGCGCCCGAACAGAGGGTGGTCGTTGGAACCGGAGGAGGAGAGGGGTCGACGTCGAGGTCGGCCCCTGCTGTTGAAGCCGAGCCACGGGGGGAGCGCCCCGTGGCCTCTCAAGATGAAGTGTTGCGGCAGATGCGCGGGCGGTCGTCGCGATCCCCATCGGGGGGTTGATCGAGCGAGCCTTCGGCGCCTGCCGCGTCGAGCGCACGGGCGTTGAGCCCGTCGGCGCGGGATGAAGTCAGCAGGGGGACGACGGGGGCATCGTCGGCTCCTGCCCAGGAGATGGTGCCGAGGGCGGCCTCGACCCCCGCCCCCCGACGGGTTGTGTTCAGGCCCTCGATGGGCCCGAAGGCCGTCGGCCAGAAACGCCTGGCCCCGAAGGGGTAAGTTATCCTTCCGGCTGATCGACGGTACTTGTTATGTTTCTCTTTTTTTTGCTTGACGACCCGTGCTTATCGTCGTGCACGGGTTTCTTTCTCAGGTCAAAGCGCTCGCAGGAGGATGCGTCCCTCGCCCCTGCCAAGAAGCTGAGGGTGGGGGCTGCAGTCGAGGTGGCCGTCGAGGCCGGTCCCGCTACTCCGCCCCCTCCAACGCTCACCCCGGAGGCGGCGTGGGCAGCCAAGGCCCGGGAGGCGATGGAGCGAGGGACAGCCCAGGGCGCCTCGGCACCTGCTCAGGCGACAGAGGAGACGGGCCTGCCCGCCCTGCCGGCGAGGGCCTCCGAAGCGGCGGGCGTCGCCGCGCCCCCGCTGTTGTCGGAGGGAGTCGCATCCGACGCATCAGGAGGCGCGGGACCTGCGTCAACGGCAGCCGCGACCGAGGGGGTGGAGCCCCGAGCCGCTGCCGTGATGGAGGTGGTCGGGCCTCAAGTTGCTGCGAATGAGGAGGAGGCCCCGGCTCACCCAATGCCGGGGCGGTGGCCCGAGGGTCTAGCCTCGCTGGAGGCGCGGCTGCGGCTCGAGCGCGAGGGCACGGCTGTTGCCGCGTCTGAGGGTCCTTTGCCGATGCCGGTGGTCCAGAAAGTGGGTCGGGCCGAGCGGCCCGAGGCGACACCCGCACCGAAGAAGGGCGGGATGTTGATGGAGTCCACCGCCGAAGAGGTGGCCGAGATGGTGGCCGTGCTGGTGGGCTCGGTGGAGACGACTGCCGTCGCAGCCCCTCGCGCGGAACCGGAGGTGTCTCGGCCTCGCCTCGAGGCCGGGGGGCCGTTGTCTCAAGGTAAGTCATGTTCTGACTTATTCAAGCCGTAGTGGGTCTGTGGGGCCAGGTACTGATTACTTCGTGCCTTTCCCCGTGTAGGGCCGTTTTGCTGGCCGGGACTTCCTCTGCCCGGTGGAGATGGCTCGGCGGGGCCATCGACCTCTTCGCGGGGTGGCCCCGAGGCCGGGGGAGTCCATCCGGAGGGGTATTCTCCCTTCTTCGCCTGGCAGGGGGAGTTGGAGCGCCGCGGGGGTGCCGCCGAAGTTCGCCAGGGCGTCTTGCGGGAGGTCCAGGAGAGGATCGCCACCCGCAGCGTGTACTGGGGCCAAGAGGTCCTTAAGCTGGCGGACCCTCAAGACCCTGAGCACCTCTTCCTTACGCTCAACGACCAGGCCGAGCTCCGGCAGTGGGAGCACCTCGAGGAGTACCAGGCCTAGTTCGAGTACTCGGTACGCCTCGCCGCGAATGTCGCCGCTGTGGACATATGCCGGGGGATGGAGGTGGGTTTCGTTCTCCCTTAGATTTTGCTTGGGTAGCCTGACTATTCTTTTTCTAATGATCTTCCTTTTCATCCTTGTCAGACGTTGTGGGCGAGGTCCTATGAGAAGTCCCAGTTCATCCTCCGGGCGCAGGAGCAACTCCCGGCCCTCCGCGCCTCGCTGGAGAGGGCGGAGGCCGAGGCCGCCCGGGCGAGGGCCGAGGCGGCAACCGCGCAGGAGGATGCTGAGTCGAAGGTCGCCCACGCGAGGGCCGGCTTTACGGCCATGCAGGAGGCTTCTCGGGTCGCCCAGGAGATGGCGCAGTCGAGGCTCGACGACGCCCTTTAGTTGACCATCAAGGTCGGGGGTGAGCGGGACGCTGCCCTCGAGGCCCAGCGCAAGGCCGAGGAGGAGGCCGCCCGGCTGACGGAGGAGTTGGCCCGGGCGACGGAGGGCATCCGGGGGCTCCGGGGCGATCTCGACGCCATCTCCCGCGAGCGCGGCACGCTGGCCGTGGCGGAGGAGAAGGCTCGGGCCCGCGCTATTTCCCTGGGCGTGGTGGCGATGAACCAGAAGAGAGCCCTCGATGACGCAGGCAAGACCATCGAGGGCCTCGAGGCCAAGGTCAGTGGCCAGGCCACCGAACTTATCGACGTCTGCCGCCAACTCGAGGAGGCCGAGCGGAGCTATGCCACTCTGGAGGCGCATGCCCAAGGTAAGTTTCTTGAGAGTGTTGCTGAATCTGCCCGGCTTCGACCCTCTTCCTGCTCTTTTGGGTTTTGACCGGGTTGTGTGCTTGCTTTAGCAAAGCTCGCGACAGACAAGGCCCGAGCCCACGAGGACCTGAACAGTCTTCAGGGGCTGCTCGGGATGGAGGCGAACCTTAACGCGAGGCTCGCGAGCGTCATCAACACCTTCTGCAACGATCTCTCGGTCGATCCTGAGCCGGAGGTCGAGGGCGACGCTCGAGGGGACTCCCTGCTGCGCCGCTTCTACTCCATGACGCAGGAGGTGATGGATCACGTCCGTGCCGCCCTGCATGTGGGCGTGAAGCGGGCCCTTGCGGTCGTCAACTCGGCCTACAATTATGACCTCAATGTTGTCGCCAACGGGTTTGCCACCAACCCAAGGCTAACCGACGAAGAGAACGACGCGAGGTGCCAGAAGTTGATGGATCTTGCGAAGGTGCCCGAAGGTGAGCTGGCGAAGCTCTTCGAGCCCGAGGTGATCCCCTTGGCGGACGGAGGTGGCGCCGAGTAGCCCTCGGATGTTGTCGATGAGCTTCTGCAGACTCTTCACCTTCCGATGTGGCCAACGCGTGATGCCCAACTTCCTGCATTGCTTCTTGAGGACGGTGACCCCCTCGATGAGCAGTCCCAGGCCTGCGAGTCATATCTGGACAGGAAGGTCCATGTAACAGTTAGGCTTTTATAATGATACAATGCCGAGCCCCCGAGGGCTTCTTATATTTAATGCATTTTGTTCGAGATGCACATTGTTATTTCTACTTCTCGAGCTCTCTCTGCTTTTCTTTGCCTGAGTCGACGCTTGTGAACTAAGTGTTCGACGCACGCTCGTGTCCCTGGAAGGGGGGGAGCGAGCGGGGATACCGTAGCCCTGGGGCGTAGGAGAGTCCCTGGCTCGACGACACCCATGACCCTTAGGGAGTTCGAGGCGTCTTTACTTAGTTACGAAGCGTACTCGAGGGAAAGATCGAGAGGGAAAGCCGAGTTTCGAAAAAATGTTTGAGTTTTTCGGGGACTTAGGAGGGGGGTGCCCCCCTGTTAGCCCCCGAGGGAGGCTCGACTTTGCTGGGGCAAAGTCGAGGCTACCTTAGAGTTACGAACGAATGTGAAATGTGTTTCGAGGACATTTTATTCGTTCGCAACGTGATAAGTGTACATAATGCGGAAATGTACGAGGCGTCGAGGCCTCAGGGATAGAAACGACGTAGCTGTTCGATGTTCCACGCGTTGGTGAAGATCTCGCCCTTTTCGTTCTTCAGCTTGTAAGTGTCGGGCTTTAGCACCTCCGCCACGATGAAGGGTCCCTCCCAAGGTGGCGTCAGCTTGTGACGCCCCTTGTTGCTTTGTCGACGGCGCAAAACGAGGTCGTCGACGTCGAGGTCCCTTTTGCGTACGTTTTTGTCGTGGTAGCGTCGAAGTGTCTGCTGGTACTTTGCCGACTTGAAGAGGGCCACGTCTCGGGCTTCCTTGAGCTGGTCGAGGGAGTCCTCTCGGGCTACTGTGTTGGCTTGCTCGCTGTAGGATTTCAGTCGAGGGGACCCGTACTCGAGGTCAGTGGGGAGGACGACCTCGGACCCATAGACCAAGAAGAACGGAGAGAACCCTATGGCTCGACTCGGTGTCGTTCGGAGACTCGATAGCACAGCGGGCAGCTCGTCGACCCTTCTCCTGCCATGTATGTTCAGCCGATCGAAGATCCTTGGCTTGAGGCCCTGCAGAACCATACCATTGGCGCGCTCGACCTGACCATTAGTTCGAGGGTGGGCGACTGCAGACCAATTCACCCTGATGTGGTGATGGTCACAGAAGTCCAGGAACTTTGGGCCGGTGAACTGCGTGTCGTTGTCGGTGATGATGACGTTGGGGACCCCGAAGCGGTGGATGATGTCGGTGAAGAATAGCACGGCTTGTCGAGACTGGATGTTGGCGATAGGTCGAGCCTTGATCCACTTCGAGAACTTGTCTATAGCCACGAGGAGGTGGGTGTGGCCACCCTTGGTTCTTTTCAGGGGGCCGACCATGTCGAGCCCCCATACTGCGAACGGCCAGGTTATAGGTATCATCTGAAGAGCTTGGGCGGGTAGGTGGGTCTGCCTGGCGTAGAATTGGCATCCCTTGCAAGATCGGACGAGTTTGGTGGCGTCGGTGACGGCCATCGGCCAGTAGAAGCCCTGTCGAAAGGCGCTTCCTACTAGCATTCTCGGCGCCGCGTGGTGGCCACAAGCGCCCGAGTGTAGATCCTTCAGCGATGCCCTCCCCTCCTCGAGGGTGAGGCATCGTTGAAGTACACCGGACGGGCTACGTCGATATAGCTCGCGGCCATCCCCGTACAAGACGTAGGTTTTGGCACGTCGGGCTACGCGACGGGCCTCCGTGCGGTCCTCTGGGAGTTTGCCCCGTGTCAGGTACTCGAGGTAGGGTGCGCGCCAATCCGTCGGAGGGGTTGGTGCTGCGGCAGCCTCGTCGATCTCCATGACCTCTTCCCCGCTCGAGGGAGGATCGGTCGAGGGGGGTCGATCGACCCCTTGCTCGAGGGCGGGAGCCCCCGAGTCTAGGTCGACGGATGGCTTGTGAAGATCCCTCGAGAAGATATCGGGAGGGACCGTACCTCGAGTAGACGCGATTTTGGCCAGCTCGTCGGCAGCTTCGTTGTACCGACGGGCGACGTAGTTGAGCTCGAGGCCGTAGAATCTGTCCTCGAGTTTTCGGACCTCCTTGCAGTAGGCTTCCATCTTGGGGTCGTGGCAGCTCGAATCTTTCATCACTTGGTCGATCACCAACTGCGAGTCCCCCCGCACGTCGAGGCGTCGAACCCCGACCTCGATGGCGATGCGTAGGCCGTTGACGAGGGCTCGTACTCGGCGACGTTGTTGGAGGCGGGGAAGTGCAGGCGGATGACATAGCGCATGTGGACCCCTGAGGGTGATATGAACAGCAATCCAGCCCCTGCTCCCGTCTTCATCAACGATCCGTCGAAGTACATGGTCCAGAGCTCGTTCTGAACCTGCGCTGGGGGTAGTTGGGTGTCGGTCCATTCTGCAACGAAATCTGCCAGTACCTAAGACTTGATGGCCTTCCGAGGGGCGTAGGAGAGAGTCTCCCCCATGAGCTCAACCGACCACTTGGCGATTCTTCCTGACGCCTCCCGGTTCTGGATTATCTCCCCGAGGGGGAAGGACGAGACCACAGTGACCGGATGGCCCAGGAAGTAGTGTTTGAGCTTGCGTCGGGTGAGGACGATCGCGTACAATAGCTTCTGGATGTGGGGGTATCTCGTCTTGGTCTTAGAAAGCACCTCGCTCACGAAGTAGACAGGCCTCTGAACCGGCAGGGCGTGTCCTTCTTCCGCCCTCTCGACCACTATGGCAGCGCTGACTACCTGGGTAGTTGCCGCGACATAGAGCAAGAGGGGTTCGGCCGGACTCAGGGGTACCAAGACCGGAGACGAGGTGAGCCGGGCTTTGAGCTTCGAGAGTGACTTCTCGGCCTCGGCGGTCCATGCGAAGTGCTCCATCTTTTTTAGGAGGCGGTAAAGGGGCAGGGCCTTCTCTCCGAGCCTCGAGATGAACCGGCTGAGGGCGGCGAGGCACCCCGTGACCCTTTGTACGCTCTTGAGGTCGTTGATCGGGCCCATCCTCGTGATTGCGGTTACCTTCTCGGGATTGGCCTCGATCCCACGTTGGGAAACTATGTACCCTAGGAGCATGCCTCGAGGGACCCCGAAGACACACTTCTCAGGGTTTAGTTTTATGCGATTTGCCCGAAGGCACCCAAAAGCGATCTCGAGGTCTCCGACCAGGTTTCCGACTGTTTTGGAATTGACCACGATGTCGTCGACATAGGCCTCGACGGTTGGCCCTATGTGTTTCCCGAAGACGTGGATCATGCATCGCTGGTAGGTGGCCCCGGCGTTTCGGAGGCCGAAGGGCATGGTGAGGTAGCAAAACATGCCGAAGGGAGTGATGAAGGAAGTCGCGAGCTGATCGGACTCCTTCATCTTTATTTGGTGGTAGCCGGAGTATGCATCAAGGAAGCAGAGGGTTTCGCATCCCGCCGTGGAATCCACTATTTGGTCGATACGTGGTAGTGGGAAAGGAACCTTGGGACAGGCTTTATTTAAACTGGTGTAGTCTACACACATCCTATCCTTCCCATTCTTTTTCTTAACCAGTACGGGGTTAGCTAACCACTCGGGATGATGTACCTCCTTGATGAATCCGGCCTTCAAAAGCTTATCGACCTCCTCCTCGATGATCCTGCGCTTCTCCTCGTCGAAGCGGCGTAGACATTGCTTCACCGGTTTGGACCCAGCCCAGATGTCCAAGGAGTGCTCGGCGACCTCCCTCGGAATGCCCGGCATATCCGAGGGGCTCCATGCAAACACGTCGGCATTCGCACGGAGAAAGTCGACGAGCACTGCTTCCTATCCGAGCTCGAGGGTGGCGCTGATCGTCAGCACCTTCCAATCTGCGAGGCCGGGGTCGAGCGGGATGGTCTTGGTGTCTTCCGCCGGCTTGAAGTTGCCAGCGTGTCGCTTGGGGTCGGGGATCTTGCCGGACAACTCGTCGAGGGCCATGAGGATGGCCGAATCCTCCACGGCTTCGGCTTTTTCCACGCACTCGACGTCGCAGTCGTATGCGTGCTCGTAGGAGGTGTCGACGATGATGACCCCCGAGGGCCCTGGCATCTTGAGCTTGAGGTAGGTGTAGTTCGGGACTGCCATGAACTTGGCGTACCCCGGTCGGCCGATGGTGGCGTGGTAGGTGCCTTGGAATGCAACCACCTCGAAGGTCAGCTCTTCTTTTCGGAAGTTTGAGGGGACGCCGAAACAAACGCGTAGCTTGATGCGCCCAATCGGGAGTGCCTTCTTTCCCGGGACTATCCCGTGGAACCCCCCCCCCCCCCCCGCGCTGGGCAGGAGCATGGTCCACGGGATTCCCAGGAGGTCGAGGGTCTCGGCATAGATGATGTTGAGGCTGCTCCCCCCATCCATGAGTACCTTAGTGAGGCGGGTGTTGAGGATGATCAGATCGACAACGAGCGGGTAGACCCCTGCGTTGGGGATATGCTCGGGGTGGTCGTGCTGGTCGAAGGTGATCGGCGTGTGTGACCAGTCGAGGTACCGAGGAGCTTGGGCTCGAACAGAGAAAACCTCTCGACGCTCCCTCTTGCGCTGGCGCGTGGTGAGTCGAGTCGAGGGTCCCCCGTAGATCATGTAGCAGTCGTGGATTTCGGGGAAGCCCCCTTTCTTGACATCACCTTTGACGAGGAGGTCGCAGGGTGGGTCTTCTCTGCCGTCGTCTCTCCTGAAGCCAGGAGGGATGAAGTGTTTTCGAAGCATGCGACAGTCCTCGAGATGGTGGTTGGCCGGTCCCATATGGTAGGGACAGGGCTCCTTCAGCATCTTGTCGAAGACGCCCCGGTCGGGAGGGGGCCCTCGAGGCTTCTTCTTGTCTGCCGCAGCGACAAGGTCGTTGGGCTCGTCGTCGGGCTCGACGTGGCGTCTGCCCAGTTGGTTCTTCTTCTTCTTCTTCCTGCCGCCGTTGCCGTTGTTGTTCCTTCTGGGCCCATTGTTCTTCTTGGGCTCGTTGTCCGAATCCCCGGGCTCATCCGCCTTGCCCTTCCCCTTCTCTGGAGGTATCTAAAAGAACGCGCCAACGGCTTCTTCGCCAGCTGCGTTGTTGGCGATGATGTCCATGAGCTCGTTGGTGGTTTTGGGGGTGTTTCACGCCAACTCCCACACCAACTCCTTGCAGGTCGTTCCGGCGATGAACGTCGTAATGACCTCGTGGTCGGAGATGTGGGTTAGTGCGGTACGCTGCCTCAAGAACCGGCGGGTGAAGGCACGGAGGGTCTCCCCTGGCTTCTGCTTGCAGCTGCGGAGGTCCCAGGGGTTGCCCGACCGCTCGTAGGTGCCTTTGAAGTTGCCCTCAAAGATCCGGACCAGGTTGGGCCAGTCTTGGATCAAGTCCAGGGGTAGCTCGAGCCATCTACGAGCGGTGTCGGAGAGGTACAGGGGGAGTTGCCGAATGATAACGTGATCATTGTCGGCTCCTCCCAGCTGGCATGCCAGCCTGAAATCGGCAAGCCAGAGCTCGGGCTTGGTTTCACCGTTGTACTTGACCAGGCTGGTGGGTGGACGAAAATGGACGGGTAGGGGGGTTCGCCGGATGGTTCTGCCGAAAACTCGGGGGCCCGAGGGCAGAACAGAGCCTTGCGCTGTTGTGGAGCCCGTACGGGAACGGGTCACACGGTGGTGGCGGGGTCGAGTGTGTCGGTGAGGCCACGGGAACCCCCGGGGACGACGATATGGCAAAGCCAAAGTCCCGCTCGGAGGGGCGCCCGCCCTCGGCCCGCAAGCGTGGGTCAAACAGACCCCCGCGGGGAGGGGCTGTGTCGCCAGCCGGGGCCGGGGAAACGGCATCCGGCGTCATGGAATCCGCACGACGATGAGCGCGTCGGAGTCGCTCGCGCCTCCTCCTGATCGCAGGACAGAGGCGCAAGCGGAGGGATCGTCGCCCGATCCTGCTTAGCCCCGGCATACCAGTGCTGCTGCCGTCCAGGCCACGAGCGAAGGGAAAGACTATGAAGTGGCCCTGGCCCGTGGATGCGAACCCTAGACTGCCGAACCAGACGATGGTGGTGAACGGAAGCGGTGGGATCGTGGAATCCATCTGAGAGAGTAGTTCAGAGTTGATCGACACGCAATTCCCCCTATCTGGCACGCCAACTGTCGGTGTTATGACCCGGGGGTCAAGGCCACCAACTAGTAAATTTGTATATCGCGTGCTCCCTCTCTCAGATGTGATGCGAGATGGATACAAGGTTTATCCTGGTTCGGGCAAAGAAGACCCTACGTCCAGCGGGGGAGGATGACTTGTATTATCTCGCACCCAAAGTGCTCGTACAGGGGGGTACAAGCTGAGTTACACGGAGTTGCTCAGAGCGAGCTGGAGCCTAAGGCTAGCAGTACTGCCCTAGGCGGCGGGTTGGCCGCTCGAGGGGTCGATCGAGCGGCGGGGTGTATGTGGTGTGAGTATCAGAGCTGATGTCTGAGCCTGGAGTCAGAAAAAATCCAGAGAGAGCCCCCTCTTCTATCTCGGCGTCCCCTTTTATAGACCAAGGGGAGGTCCGAGGGTATAGGGTCCTAGCTGTTGCAGCATGGGCGGCGAGTCCGCGGCATAGTGTCGGTGACGGGACGTCGAGCACTGTGCCGCATGGTCTTCCCGTCCTTTTGGCGCTCTGGGGAGAGGTGGCAGTAGAAGTCGTCACTGCACGTCGCAGCACAGCTTCCGCAAGCAGGCACGAATCCCACAGCTAAGACGAGACAGGGCGGATGGGACGGGCCCCATGCCGGAGTCGTTGGAGGAAGGGGTCGAGCCCTGCGGGACTCTGTCGTATCCCTGAAGGCGTCGTCGAGGGTCGTACTGTTCACGTCTCGAGGGGCGCTTCTGGAGTCCGTACTTGCGTCGTGGCGGCAGTAGCAGCATAGTTCACGGGAGTCCGGGTCATGGCAGAGAGTTGGTGGATTTGACTGCGGACATGGGAGCCCATGGCGTTAGGTGGATTTACTTTAACCCATGCCGGGAGCAGTTGGGCTGATCGAGCCTTCCGTCCGGGGGTCGTTCGTTCGACCCCTGGTCCGTCGCTCGTCGTCGAGGTAGGGTCGGAGCAGAGGCGGAGTCGGAGGGATCGAAGTAGAGGGCGAGGGGTCGTTCGTTTGACCCCCTCGTCCGTCACCTGGTGTCGAGGTAGGAGCCGCGGGGTCGTTCGCTCGACCCTCGGTCCGTCATTCGGCGTCGAGGTGGAGGCGGGGGGTCGTTCGTTCGACCCCTCGTCCGGCTCTTTCCGTCGAGGTGGGCCGGCCCGCGACTGGTTGCCATAGCCGGTGTAGGGGGCCCTCGAGTGATGGGCCTTACCTTACTGACTTGAGCAGTGGGCTGGTCCCTACCTTAAAAATGGTTGCTATGTTTAGCGTTAATACATCGAAGGGTTTAGGGTACCCCTTACCTTCGTACCCGACATTGAGCATAGGATGGCGACGGTGACGTGATTACCTGATTGGGAAGGGGCAATCATGCAGCCCCAGTTCGAGGGTCAAATGGAAGCGGAAGCAGACAGTGGTAGGGGCAGCTGGGTTACCTGTTGCTATGAGGTCCTACACCGCGGAGGATGGGCAATGAAGGGACGACCCAGGCCCCCCCATCCTGCGTGCGGCGGCCACCGAACTTGCTGCACCCGACATGATACGATGGGGGAACGAACGGATCCGGTCGTGGCGGCTCTGGATCTGCTCGGCGCTGGCAAGTGAAGGAGAGGAGGAGCAAGGGAGAGAGGGCACCTTCACCTTGGCCTGCTCGTGCCGGAGTTTTCGCAACACCGGGCTGTTGTTGGCCGAGCCGCCACATCGGGACGTTGGGATCCACTTGCAACGTCGGCCTCCGCGCACAATGCCGTGCTGGTGGTGCACGCGCAAGCGGAGGCAGACGCTGGAGCAAAAGGGCGTTGACGACGACGGGGCTAGGGTTTGGCGGACAGGGACGGCGAGGCAAAACACGGCAAGGTAGGCCTCCCTATGCGGCACGGGGACCCTTCCTACTCCGCATCTACTGCGCGGGCGACGCCGGCGGGCCGACGCAAGGCGGCGGTGGCGGTCGCCGCTGTGGGCGCGCGAGGAAGGGGCGCGTGTGTGCGTGAGAGAGAAGGAAGGGCGGAGCAGCGCGGACGGAGGCCGGTACGCGAGAGCGGAGAAGAAGAGGTGGGGAGGACCAGCTATATGCGTTGCACACCGAATCAGAAGCCATCACCGAGGATCGTATTCTGAAGCCGACGAATTTCCTAAAAACACTAATACGCAGCTAAACGAGAGGGAAGTCAATTCTAGCGAAAAGAACTCCATAAAATCCTGATCATTTATTACTAAATCGTACGGTTAACTAAATTTAGGCAGACGTGGCCCTCGCCAAATCTCGTGGAGTTGCGGGGCTCTCTATATAGAAATAATATAGAAATAGAAAATCCCGTTGTCGCATTATATTGTGATGATGACATATAGGAGTACTCCAATAATAAGCAAAGCGCAAAGGTATAATGTACGTACTGTATATTGTGATGACATATACTCCAATACTAGTTGTTGCACTGAAGAAATGCCAATGCTACATATTCTCTCTTGGGCCGGGCTGGTGGGTCACATGTGGTTCGGATCCGATGGCAGCATGCATGCCATTGTACTTGTCCTCTAAAATTGTCGCTACATATACCAATCTTGCTTCTAACTAGAAGTAAATAAGCCCGAGACAAAGAAAATATGGCAAAACCACAACTTTTTTTTTGTTATCTTTGCTTTTTGGTAAACATGTCCTTTTATTAATTTGATTGATGACATGAAGGACAACAGAAGTACGTACTGCCATGCACCAGAGGGAACATGCATGGGCAGCATACAAATGGACATCACAATACTACAATACACGGCACAATGTTACACACACAATTCAATATAATACTGACAGACACAAGCACATACGCATACACATACTGACAGGCACACAAACACATGACACACACGATACACAAACAGAAACACTGATGAATTGCTTATTTTCCACGCGACGAAGCACGAGCACGGAAAATGGCAAGACAACAGAGTGACACCACGACCATGGGTAAGCTAGTTCACATGACACTGCACGAGGGCCCGCCGCCCTGCTGCTGCCTGTGGTGGTGGTGCTGGCGCCCATGCTGCTGCTGCTGCGGTTGCTGCTGGCAGTCGTCGACGTCGTCGCCCTCGGTGATAGCGGCGGTGGAGCAGCCAGGCTCGCACTGCAGGTCACCGGCGGCAGCAGCGTAGGAGTCGTCGTCAGCGCAAGCGTCGACGTCTACTTCATCGACGACGTCGCAGTCGTCATCGGCGCGGCGGCGCGGTGCAGCATGAGCACGTACGCCAGCTGCGTGACGGCGAGCGTGGCGGTGACCGCCTCGAGCGCGCGCATGTGCCACTCGCGCGCGGCGGCGGCTGCGCCCCGCATCTCCTTGCACGCGAGGCCGAGCGCGAGCGCTGTGGCCGCCCAGGCCACGGTGGCCAGCGCGGCGGCCGCCGCAAGGCCCTGCGGGCGCCACGACGCGCGCGCGTGGAACGCCGCCGCTGCCTTGGCGGCGCTGCCCAGCACGGCCGCCAGCAGCGCGAACTGGATGAAGTGGAGCGTCGCCTCGTCGCCGGCGCTCCGTGGCGATGCTCCTCCTGCAGGCGTGCCCGTGCCGCACATGCACGCGTCGTCTACACGCATTGAGTTGAGTTTCCCATGCATACACACACACATATAAAAGATTCATTTATTATATGTCGTCGTCGGATCGGATGGGTTGACGACGACGTAATAAAGAACGGACCTGCAGGTGGGTAGTATTCATGGTCGCCTATGTCGTCGACGAAGCTGTTGAGCGCCCAGCTCGCGAGCCCCAACATGGAGACGTAGAGGCCGAGGTTGAGCAGCAGCAGCAGACCGGCTACGTTCCTCCTCCCAGCGCCTCCAGCGACAGCAACGCCATTGTTACCACCACCAGGTGATATGATGCTCGATCGCCCCAGATCAACCCGACCCTCTACCCTAGCTACAACCAGCTGCAACCAAAGAAAGAGATCGAGGCCGGTCTCAAAAGCTAGCTAATGGTTGGACGTACCCTAGCTAGCTAGCTAGCTTGTGTTCTGCACCGACAGGTGTGCTCGTACGTGCTCGTCGTCGTCTGAGATCGCGATCGATCAGTACGTCTCTGGCAGGGAAGCGAGCCATCTCCTCGATCGATCGGGTACTTAAAGCAGGCGTCCAGAGCCACAGCCCGCACGGCAAGGTTTCGTGTGCGTTCGGCCGGGCCGCTGGCATGCAGTTGCACACACGCACGCGTGCGCGCACTGGACTCGGCCGGAGCACGCATGCTCGTAGCTTGTAGAACGAAACGAGAGTTCTCTTGTTTTGGGACAGATGACGATCGATCGAGTACACGTCCTCCGCCCTGCCTGCCTCTTTTTATTTGTCTGATCGTGGTCATGGCGTCTTCGTTCGTGCGCCCACCTACAATACTCCAAGTCAGTTCGTCGTCTATATACATTCCTCATGCCGTGCGCCGCCAGCGATCGACAAAATGCCGGGCCGGCCGGCTCCATGGTGGGAGCTAGCTACCGTAGCTTGCTACTTGCATTGCCTAGCTCTTTGCCTTATGATCGACTTTAATTTGTTTCGAGATAATGTCAGGGAGCATGCATGCATATATGTCCTGTCGACGACTTGTGCTTTTGATATGGCCAGCAGGGGCTCAACTCTATCCAACTCACGTAGGAAGGAAACGAAGCATAAACGCACGATCGAGCCTTACCTTACTTTCTTTTTTTCCACATTACACGACGACGCAGACACTCAATATGCTGCCACGCTCACCCCTATGAACATAGGTACGCAAACTATACCTTTGTATGTACCTCCGAAAGACTGTGGCAGCACATCTCAAGATTAACAAAGTCACCACAAGCGTCTCCCCGCGCTGTCAACAGGAACGTCGCATATCATTGGAAGCACAAACATTATTAAATCATAGAATAAATTCACGAAAATACGAGCACTCGTGCCAAGTCGAGAACTTGAACAATCTGGATGTGCAGATTCCACCACAAGAAATCTATGATCAATTCGCTTAGCTTACCTCTTTTTGTGTGCAAAGGCGCTACAGAAGCAAACCGTCAAACACACATACTATACATAGTCTCTCCATCCCAAATTATAAGACATCCAAGGATCTTGGAGAGCCAAAGTATTTCAAATTTGACCAAAAGTATATGATAATATAAAACTATATATTTATGATATCAACTATGTATCATTAGATTTTTATCGATTATATTTTTATAATATACCTATTTAACGTCATAAATCTTTGGCCCGTGGTGACCCTCTCCGGACCATGCTGCTCACGACGGAGGCCGCGTGTGCGCAGGGGGGCCACATGTAGAGACGGGGCGCATAGATGATGGGCCACATGTGGCATGGATCCGGGCGGCGGCATGGTTTTTTTTTTGTTTTTCAACGATTAACCGAGACGGACATTCTAATGTGGCCGTCTTGGTTAATCGATTTACCGCTGCGGGGAGGCCGCGATTTACGGTGGTCTTTGCTCCGCAGCGGACGGCTTTTTTGCCCGCTACGATAAAGCCAAAGCGTCCGCCGCGACAAATAATAATTCTGTTGTAGTGTAGTGACTTTTGCGTCATGCATATGGATTCATATGGTTTAGCACTTTATAATGAGCTAATGCTGGTTTGGGCCAGGGAACGCCGTCTATGTTCACGAACATAGAGGGCTCAAAGCATATGACTTTGTATATAGCAAAAAAAAAAAAGAAAGATTCAATTGGAAGGCTGAAACAACTACCACTATTATAACTAATTCTATCTCTATCTGAAGCGCTGTCGAAAGAAATTTCTCCTATGCATCCCTGATGAATTGATGATGCACCTCGCGTCGATCAGGAGGAGGCTGGCGGTGGGGGGAACGGCACCTCCACGAGCCCTTCCAGCATCAGGATGACGCTCTTCATGGCCGGCCTCGCCTGGGGCTCCGCTTGCGTGCACCACACCGCCACCTTCACGGCCCGCTCCACCTCCGCCGCCTCCGCGGCTTCACCTTCGCAGCCTACAACCTGCCTCATCACCTCGCCGCGCACCAGGCACTCGTGCGCGCACTCCACCAGCGTCCGCTCCTCGCCGGCCTCCTCCAGCTCCATCTCCATGCTCCGGCGGCCCGTGACGATCTCCAGCAGCACCACGCCGTAGCTGTACACGTCCGCCTTCACCGTCAGCGGCCCGACGCCGCGGTACCACTCGGGGGCCATGTACCCACGCGTGCCGCGGACACCCGTGAACGTCCGCGTCTGGCCCGGGAGCAGCAGCTTGGCCAGCCCAAAGTCGGCGATCTTGGCCGTCCCCGACGCGCCCATCAGGATTTTCTGCGGCTTCACGTCGCAGTGGATCACCCGGTTGTCCAGTTCGTCGTGGAGGTAGTGCAGCCCGCGCGCGACGTCCAGCGCGATCCCCATCCGCTCGCCCCACGCCGGCGGCGGGTCGCCGCTGTTCTTGTTCTTGAACAGACGCTCGGCCAGTGACCCGTTGCTCATGTACTCGTACACCAGCAGCCGGTTAGTGCCCTCGTGGCAGAACCCCAGCAGCCGGACCAGGTTCCGGTGGCTCGTCCGCCCGATGGCGCGCACCTCCCGCTGGAACTCCACCTCCCCTTCCTCCACCACCTTCTCCAGCCGCTTCACGGCGATCGCCTTCTCGCCGACGTTGTGCAGCAGCAGCGTGCCCCGGAACACCGTGCCGAACGCGCCGCGGCCCAACGGCTCGAGGAAGCCGCACGTCGCGTGCTCCAGCTCCTGGTAGCTGTACGACCTGTTCTGCATCGCGTCCATGCTCGCACCAGCTGCCGCGCAGTCGCCGTCGCCGTCGCGTGATGAGGCGGTCTTGGTGCACCCGAGCGCGGCGTCGACGAAGTCGAATCCAGGCGAGGCGGGCACACGCAGCTGGGCTGCACTTCTCCGTCGAGGACGCAGTAGCTGTTGGCCCCGCACGCGCCCTTGACTTGGCACCGGTCGCTCGGCCCGATCCACTGCCCGGCGTCGCTGTTCCACTTCCACACGCCGCTGCTGGTGCTGGACGCGACGGCGGCGTGGCGGTACAGGCGCAGGACTCCGTCGGGATCCAGCGTGACACGGTACAAGACCTGCTGCTTCTCGAGGTCCTGTTGGTGAGCGAGATGCTGGAGAAGAGCTGCGCGCCGGGCACGAGGTCCTGGTCCTGATCGGGGAGCAACGAACGTACGTGTCCGTGGGGTGCCCGAAGGTGGACCGACCACACCACGGTCCCGTTGTCGGCACCGTAGAGCACGAAGCTGCCGTCGTCGCGCATGCATGGCCGCTGCGACCACCGTCCGGGGCGCCACGGCCAGGCTCCTGTACAGGCCGCCGTTGGTGATCCGGAGCTCGCCTCCCGTGGCCGGAGTGCTGTTGCCGGCGGCGGCCGTCCACACGACCGTCGTCATGTTGGGCGTGGTGGCGATCCAGACGCCGACGGCGAGGCCGCCGCCCGTGCCCGTGGCGTAGAAACCGAATGCGAAAAGGCCGGATGGGGAAGGCCAGGGAAGCAACCGTGGCGATCGAGTGTGAGCAACAACAGCAGACCGATGGGTATAGGAGGTATAGCCATGCCCATGGCTCACTGATGGATGGCTCTGCCAAGCTAGCTAAACTGTCTAAACGTCAGGAGTAATAAAAAGTAACCATGTATCCCGCCATACATACATATATGCATGTTGGAGCAGCAGAGCAGTGACGAACGAATGCACTTGGTTCATCTACTGGCACATTTGACTCTATTGACCACTACGTTATGTTTTTGTGTTCAAGGATTATCGGTCACATCCATATTGACCAGCGACCGTAATGTGCGGTGTACCTAGGATGGGCATGGATAATCCATGATGGATGGCGACACAGAAGACCGCCCGGATTTTGTGTTAGCGACGGAATGATGGTATTATGTAATGGGGACCGGCAATGGCGTTTCGTTGCAGTACGTAGCAGCTAGAGGCAAGGAATTCAACACAACAATACTCACGGTAGGTACGGCGTGGACACGGCAAGATAGATACCAATGGAAAATGGAAAACTTAGGCAGGCAGGCAGGCAGGGAAACAGCAAGAAGAGGGAGTGGTTTTCTGTATTCAGATGGTGAAGACGACTTGAGAGAGTTGTAGTTTATGGATTCAGTTATTTCATTTCATTCATAATTGGCACCGGGTTACAGACGCTATATAGTAGTTTATAAGGGTGTGTTTGTTTCGTCGCCTGCCAGGCATCGATCCTGACCGCTAAGCGGCCGAAATCAACGGTCTTGTATTCAGATGAGATGGTGAAGCTAAGCTAGAGACGAGTTAGGGCGCTTTTTCTGGATTCTGTCATTTCATTCCATTCTTAAACGCCGTCAGGTTACAACCCCTAGCATTGCATTTTCATGATCGGGGGTATTATTCAGGGCAGAGTATTGTGTGCAAATGTATTTGAGGTCTAGGTTTTCTTCCTACCAATTTTGTAACATTTGAACTGTTTTAGCACCAACTGGGAGTAGTAATGATAGAGGCTGGAACCTTCCATTAGAACGTCCGTAATGATTAGTTATTTGGCTAGTTAGATGTGACGTGACAAGAAAAAAGTAGAAAAGAGAGTAATCACTAGCTACTAGCAAATAACTTATCTATTTCACGTAACCCAAGACTATATGAGAGAAACATGTGGATACAGTAGTATATATTAGTCCTCCACATCAGCTGGCTATATAGCTAGTACTAGCTATTACCATTGCGAATGCTCAAACCAACTGCATGCTTTTAGCAACTTCTCAGTTAAAAGAGGAAAATCTATAGCCATAATGAGAAACCGAGAACAGTATGATGTTGAGCTCCAATATTCCTACACGATTACAAAGGCTTAAGAGACATATTCGTATAAATTGAAGGTCAAATCAAAGTGCTTAGCAACTATCATCTGAAGATATAGATACCAAGACTAAATAAAAACTAGAATTGTTAAAACAAGCCTGAAGCCATATCTCGCAAAACTATCATCTGCATGCCCTACATATCTCACCCAGATTATAGGTGAAAAAGATATACGTTCAGGCGAGATTCCGAAAATTATAGATGTTTGTTATGTGTTCAAGAGGATGGTAAAGCTTTTCACCCTGGCGCGCTCGGATCAATTCTCACCTCACCGCTAATAAGATTAAAAATTTTAATTAATTATTATTATCTATATCTATACCTAATAATAAAGAGATAAAATTTCACCACCCATTTTTTTATAACCTTCCTAACTAACTTTGTGAATATGGATGTTTCTATTCGTTACCCTCCTATTTTTATATATTGAGATTGGACACGAATATAGTTAAAAATCCTATTTTAATCAAAATAGAATTCCTTCGAGTAAGATGAATAGAAATTCGAATCCTAATCCAAATCCAACAAATCTAAATAGTAAAAGGCAAAAGCAGAAATCTATTTATGATTCTATATATGTAATTCGTGTTTATACAAGTTTGAATAGCTCTTTTCTAGCATGATGCTAAGTTCGATTCTAAAACCTATCAGATCACATATATGACTTTCCATACAATTTTTATTCTAACATGGTTTACAATAGAATAACTTTGAGTAAGATGAATAGAGATTATAATTCTAATCCAAATCTAAATAGAAAATAACATGTATTTAGCTTAGAAAATAGCAATACAATGACTTGATGATGAAAAAAATTACAAAATATGAATAAACATATAGTATACCATGTAGTTTTAGTTTTGTCTCCCGTTGCAACGCACGGACATGTTTGCTAGTAAAAAAAAATTATAGCGGGACAGGCGAATTTCGTCACAACTGGGAGATGGGCCGATTCAGGCGGGGTAGGCGTGAGTTGGCGGGCCTTTAAGGTGGCAGCCTTAACAAAAATCAAACGACACTGGTTAAACTGAACCCAGAACCTATCTATCTCTGTCCGTCTTCAACTTTTGATTCGGGTGAGAACTGGTGGAAAAGCAGTTCATGGCGTGAGTGGGCCTTCCAACCTTTTCGTTTCCTTCCCTTAATTAACACAATCGAACGACATTGGGGGGCCCTGGGCTGGGCCTGGCCAGCAAACCAAAGAGGCCTGAGCGTGGGCCAGTGGCGCTCGACGATGTCACGACGTACGACGTCACTCCTTTTCGTCGTTCGTAGGTTGCCCACCCACTACAGAAATTTCCTTTCCGCCGGGTCCCACACACATTACATTACTCGGCGACGCCGACATATGGCATGGCTAAGAGCATTTCTAACAACTTCTTAAAATATTTTAGTATTTTTATAATTTTAGTAAAATCATAAATTTTCTTCTTCAACAACTCCGTAAACCAGCTTCCTATATTTACAAAGTTGCTACTTTCGCGCGCAGAGTTTTTTGTCAGGCGGACTTCTTTCCTGCGGCACGGCGCCTCTCCCGCGCGCGCCAATCGCTTCTCCCACGGCAAATTCTTCCCTCGGCGACGTGATCTTCCCGCGCGAAGCCGTGATCAAGCCGATTGGAAACTGCACACTGACGTGCTCCAGTTTGCTGGGACAGGGGCTGTGACGATCGGCATGAGGGGACAGGCACACTCTGATTATTGCAAAGCGTCAGGAAGGGACAGACCCGGAATGCAGAGCTGCTGGGGACATGTTCCTGCCGGCGATTGGACACTGCCCATGATCCTGACATGCTGACGGACGGCGGGTAGAGACGCGGACGGCGGCGTCGAGCAGAAAAAGCCGCGAGCGTGATCGCGCGCCCTCCCCTGCGGCGTCGAGATGGATCTGGTGGGTTTTTTTTTAGCAAGTTGGAATACTAAATTGTAATTGTCGAAGATAGATTTTTTTTCACTTGTCAAATATTTTAGCAACCTGCTAAACAATATGATTTGACAAGTCAATTTTAAGAAGTCGTTGGAGATGCTCTAATAACTTGTACGTAGCCTTTCCGGTCGCTATCCATCATAATTCTTTGTAGCTGTTCATCCATCCTCTAGTCGTAGGTAGCCGGACGTCGCGGTCACATTTTGCCCTTGGAGAAGCCCTTTTTCTTTTTTTAGAATTGATTGATCAATTAGGGGTGCAAAGGGTTGACCTTTAGGTGACCTCTTTAGTTCAAATATTTATACTATTTTTTAAAAAATTTGGAGAAGTAGTATAAATAACTGAACTAAAGAGGCTTAGAGGTACATCTAAAGGTCACTTGTTTGCACCTCTATGTCAATAATGCTCGGTTGAATTGTCCGTCGTCTCGCTTGTTAATAGAGGAAGTTTACCTTAATTCGTTATTATACTGGTAGAAAGTAGTACGTTGATTTCTTATTTATCTTCTAATCTACGTAATTGATTACATTCGTAACAATTTATAAAATGAAAACATATTCTACTGAGTATATATAAGACATAATTTATAAATAATTTGAAAAAAGTGAATTATTTATAACAAGAAAAGCGAGACTTTGAGATGGTGTGTAGACCCTAGGCACGTGTCTACGGTCACCGATGGAGGATAGGAGAGGAGACAAGCCGCCAAGGTGGAACAAATTAATTGCAAAATAAAGACCATGGACCATGGAGCCGCCAACGTGTATCCATTATGCATGTCCACGACGCGACAAACAAAACCTCACGACGACATCACTCTTTACACGTCTCGCTCCTCGCTCCGTCCCAAAATAAACCACATCTTATTTTTAAAAAAAAAATCAAAAATTTAAAACTTAGATCAAATATTTATAAAACATGTATCAATACTTATGATATATAATAAGGGGACATGCTAATAATCAGGTGTCTAAAATTCAGGCAACGAAGTGTCGGATGTTTAGCATGTGTTATTTTATCTCTCCTTTTGTCTATCTAATGTTCACATATAATTAAGCTATTACCTGAAATCTCTGTCATTTTCAGATATCTGAACTGTACGAAGTGTGATATAATAAGTATTATTAGATTACAAATAGGTAATATAATTTTATAATAAATTTATTCTGGTTTATAAATATCGATACTGTTTTGTTTTATTGTAATTTATCTGTTAGATTTTGAAAGATTCGAGAGGTGGAAACGGAGGAAAGGCGTGCAATAGAGGTAGCCCGCAGAGCCACTATGGCATTCCATTTGTCTGACTTCCCAGTAGCCACGGCACCTGCCAATGAAATGAGCAAGATATGCAATCTGCACTTGTGCCGTGTGCTCAAGAGTCAAGTCAAATTCTTGTTGCTTGCCTGCCTCTCGCTAGCGGTCACGATATGCAAATGCAATTGCCTTTGCCCCAACACAGCAACCATTCCATCCAGGGGCTTTCCCTGTCGCCGTCCATCATACATTTTTCTTTTCAGATATAAATTAGCTATATAGGAAACCAACTTGGTCTATTCAAAGGTGACCGAAATATATTCTCATGTGCGTACGTACGTATTCAGTGTGGACTTAATGCACGCATGATGGACACACTAACAAGACAGCCAAAATCTCCTTTTTACTCAACTTGACTTTATTTATTACTTGCAACGACAGTATACTACTCTCTCATTTTCTGAATAAATCAATTTCTAATATATGTAAGTTAAATTTTTTTAACACGGATTAATTTTATATAGAAAAATAACATCTATAATATAAAATAAACACCACGTGTAAATATATTATATATGGTAAATCTAACTATACTAATTTGATACAATAACTTGATATTTTTTTCGAGTTTTCGATCAAAGTTCAAAAAAAAATTAACTTATAACTCTATAAATATATTTATTATTAAGAGTTAGAGGTAGTAGTCACCAAATCTGGAAAAAAAATGGCATGGGCGAGGGGCGCAGCGCGCGTCCTGTGCTCCCCCCAGCCCCCCCAGCCGGATGGACGCCATGTGCACAACCTTTTCATCCTACGGCAGATGGAAACGCAGCTGAAAACAAGCTTGGACGGACACACATACGGCTTGGCTCCTCGGCCCTCATCGGCTCAACTGCTCGCGGAAGTCACGTTGAATACACAACGACGCGGCTCAACTCGTTGAAGTCACGTACGAGACGCCGCCGGAACTGGGGTTCCTTGAGCCCTAGACCAGTTGCACGCCGCCGCCGCCATGGATGAACCAGCGGCCTCCATGGAAGACGTTGGGGGCCAAGAAGAGATCACGGCTACTCACCTGATGGGATCTTCTTCTCTCATGGAGGATTCACGTGCATTACAAATTGATGTTGTTGCTGGTGGTCGTCGAGAAGACAAACAACTAACACAGGTTAGTTATCTGTTTACAGCGTTGTGCCTTTTTTTTCTTTTTTGGGTTTCAAATGCATTTTCTTCTATGTTTCACAGAACACCACGGTTATGGTGGGTGCAGAGGCCATCGACACCATTGTACAGACGTCTGAATCTGTGGTGAATGAAGTACCCAATGAGGTAAAAAGATTAACAAATTTGACAAAATACGTGATGTTTTGTTTCAATATAGTACACCTTTAATTGGCAATTGATCTGCAGGAAGTGGTTGATAAAGCTAGAAAAAATTTGATCATTCCTGAAGTTGGAATGAATTTTCAATCTGAGGATGAAGCTTATGAGATGTACAACGTCTATGCTGGCAAGGTTGGATTCAGTGTTAGAAAGAGCAAGACAAAACGCCGCAAAGATGATAGTTTGTCTCAGAAATATATGGTTTGCAGTAGTCAAGGATAAAGAGAAAATGAGTCATCACAAAAGGACAATACAAGGACGGGTTGTAATGCTCGTGTTCAGTTTAGTATCAGCAAAGAGGACATTTGGACAGTGCAAAAGGTTGTAGAAGAGCATAATCATTATCTTGCTAGTCCAAATAAGAAACACAAACTGAGGTCCCAACGAAAGGTTATAGAAGCAGATAGAAAATTAATTGGGCAGATACGGGAAGCTGGAATGAAGCCAGCCCAAATTTATGAGTTCATCAAAGAGTTTTATGGAGGGGAAGAGAACATACCATTTGCTAAGACAGATTGCAACAATGAGATTGATCGCGAGCGAAGACAGTACTTAGAAGCCAATGATGCACAAACATTATTTGAATACTTGAGAAATAAACAGTTACATGATCCTACATTTTTCTATGCGATTCAGGTAGACAAGGAAGATGACCGTATAGCAAATTTCTTTTGGGTAGATGGCCAATCCATCATGGATTATAAATGTTTTGGTGATGCTGTGTCATTTGACACCACATTTCAAACCAATAAGTTTGAAATGACTTTTGCTCCGATTCTTGGCACCAATCATCATAAGCAGACAATAATTTTTGGATGTGCTCTTCTATTTAATGAAACTATAGAATCATTTGTTTGCCTTTTTGAAACCTTCCTAACAGCTATGTCAGGAAAGCACCCAAGCACAATTTTCACTGATCAAGATGCAGTTATGGCAGGAGCAATTGTTTATGTATTCCCAAATACAAGTCATCGTCTTTGTTTGTGGCATATTTGCTTAAATGCTGCTAAACATCTGAGTCACGTAATTCATGAGTCGAATAAGGATGAGTCAGATAAGAATGAGTCGGATAGCAAGTTTCTATCTGATTTCAAAAAATGTGTGTACGAAGACAAATCTGAGACATACTTCATAGAGAAATGGCAAGAATTGTTGGCCAAATACAAGCTGGAGGACAACTCATGGGTGGCAAACCTATATGCTTTGAGGAAAAAGTGGGTTGCAGTATACCGCGACTCTTTTACAGCAGACATGAACTCGACGCAAAGGAGCGAAGGTATGAACAATGTCTTCAAGAAAAGATTTCGTAGAAAACTTGGTCTTTCGGAACTCCTTGTAGAATGTGACAAGGTTACAGCTAGTCTCCGTGCAAATGAGTTGGAAGCTGATTTTCAGTCGCGCCGAAAGACTCCAGTTACATACAGTCCAAACCTGCCTATGTTGAATACTGCAGCTGAATCATATACAAGGAGAATGTATTCAGAGTTTGAGGAAGAATTTAAAACACAACTTACATTGACTTGTGAATTGTTGGAAACTACGGGGACACAGTTGATATTCTTTGTTAAGTATATGCAATCTAACCATGGAGCAACTGTGGTACTGAACACTGCAGATTCTACCATTTTATGCTCTTGCCGGATGTTTGAATGCATAGGTACATATACATTACATTTCAATTTATACATTTTAAGTTCTAATATGGGTTCATTAAATAGGTAACTATATCTTACAGGTTTATTATGCAAACATGCTCTTAGAGTATTCAATATGAATGGAGTCTATAATTTTCCATCGCAATATATACTGCCTAGATGGACAAAATATGTGAAAAATGGATTTCATATTGACAAACAAGGAACTGAGAAGGGAGATTTGAAAACACAGGCAACACTTATATCTCGGCAGGCCACATCTCTTGCATTGAAGTGTTCACCATCACAAGAACTTCTTGATAAATTGCAGAAAACTCTACATGACTTGAATTTGGAAGCGGATACTTATTTAAGTGAGACACATGAAAAATCCTACGAGGTTCAACCTGTAGGTCCAAATCAATGTGTCCAAGATGCATTAAATGGTAGAATATCATTTAGAATCCCTCGAGTAGTAAAAGGTCCAAAGAATACACGTT
The DNA here is from genome assembly GCA_022036555.1 of Microstegium vimineum. Classification (NCBI taxonomy): domain Eukaryota; kingdom Viridiplantae; phylum Streptophyta; class Magnoliopsida; order Poales; family Poaceae; genus Microstegium; species Microstegium vimineum. Next base: position 19,707,846 of record CM039137.1, on the reverse strand, counting down.
TTAAAAATGTCGTTGAAAAGAACGCAGGGAAGAAGAAGAAGGGTGGTAAAAAAAAGTACTGACGTGCCTACTACCTTTTGTTTATGTCTACAATTTTTTTAAATATTATATTATCATATATATATATATATATATATATATTTCATTGTAGGTGAAGATCTGGAAAATAATGATGTATAAACAAGGGATGACCATGCTGATCCAAACCAATTAACTGTAAGATATAAACTATTTTTTTTAGAATTCATCTCAAACAAACATGATTTTTGAACACTTTCTTATGCTATGACAGGATTTTAATGTTGGGTCATCTTCAGCCATTGATGCTCCTTTCGTGCAAGCTGGACATGCTAGTTCCACAATGCCACAATTCAATGCAATGGCTGCTCCATACATACCAGGAGGATACACAAGTCTCTTAATGGGAGTTGATGAAGATGCTACACTACAAACTGGTGTTAGGAAGTTATATTTTGATGGTGTGCAAGAACACTGAATCTATGTAACTTTGACTGCAAACTGCAAGCTGCTCCATTTAGCAAGCTGCTCCATTCATAATAGGACCTTACAGACCCCTTTTATGCTCCAACTCACATTTTCAGGAAGCATAGTGATGATCGCGCTTATTGTGTTCTGTGTGGTTGATGACGGTTGTAGCCTGAAATATCTATCAAACAAAGCAATAAGAATTCCCCCTGACGACCCAATGGCAGGCAAAATCATACAATTATTTACCATATCCATGCCAATTGTTTCGATTAGTTGGCTGCGTGTCCAGTTCTCGATCTTAGTTTCTTGGAGGCATACTACGGTTGCAGCTGATGAAATGATCACATTTCTTGTGCTTGCTCTTTTGGCAGCGTCAGCAGGCCAGTTCAAAGCAAATCGCATCCTCAAAAAGTCAAAGATCACATGGCCAGCAGGCTCTAACCAAATATGATGATACATCACAACATGATCCAAGGCAACCTTGTCAGTGTAAATTTGGGTGGAACATGACGCCCTCTCAGGCTCACGGCTTCGTGTTAATATATAGCTGAGAAAAGCCCCCAGCGTGGCAAGTACATATTAAACAACAAGAGTCTAACTAACTAAAGATTACAACAGAGCTGAGGGTTAGCCTATCTAACTAACAACGAAGCCGTATCTATCAGATCCTTTCTTCACCGATACTTCACGTAACAACCTTTGCCACCGATCCATATCATCAGATATTCCAACAGTCAGCAAGTCTATGCATTCTGAAACATGTCCGAGCTGATAAATAACACAAGTCTACTAGATAAGCCATCACAGGCTCAATACAACACAAACTGACATATCTGATAACTGTAACTATCACAGGCTCTTAGGCCTTCATGCCGCCTGATTGGTAGTTGCCGTTGATGCTGCTGCTCCCTTGGCGTCATTGTGCTTTATCTTCTTGGGAGCCTCTAGCTCGGACAATGTGATGAGAGCCTCCATCTTTGTGCTTGTGAGGGACTGGTCAAAATACTGCGCATAAGAGTTGAAATTAGTTGCAACTTCACAGCAGGTTCTGAAAGTTGCGGTTGCATAACAATGTTCAGAGCAGGTTCAGAGCAGGTTCAGAACAGCTTTGCAGGCATCTGCAAATCAATACCCACAACTTTGCTAACGGTATCGTGATCAACTTCTAGTGTGGGTGTGCAGAGGAGGATGGCGAGGTCGGTGGCGCAGACTGACCGCCGCCCCCAGCCGCCGCACGAGCTCCGCGACTAGCGCGGCCACCCGGCACGCGCGAAGCAGGAGCAGCAGCCGAACCAGCCGCAGGCGCCGCCGCTGGCCGCCGTCGTGGTGGCCCCCCACCTCCCCGTCGCTTTGCACGCTCTCCTCTACAGCCGCAGCGGCCGCTGCGCCGGACGGCGAGGGCGTTCTGGGAAGAGCCACATGGCACTGGACGCACCGTGCAGAGGAGGATGGCGAGATCGGTGGCGCATACCGTGGGTACGGACGGCGGCGGCGGCGGATTGAGATGGGAAAGAACGAGTTTTTTTTTTTAAACAGGGGAAAGAACGAGTTGAGCCGATGAGGGCCGAGGAGCCAAGTCGTACGTGTATCCGTGGAAGCTTTTCAGCTACGTTTCCGTTTCCATCTGCCGTAGGATGAAAAGGTTGTGTACGTGTCGTCCATCCGGCTGGCTGGGGGAGCACAGGACGCGCGCTGCGCCACTCGCCCATGCCATCTTTTCCCCCAAATCTCATCAGCATGCCACCAGTGACCAGTCAATGAATTCGATTCACTCCATTACAGATATGGTGGAGTACCAGATCAGATGAGTTGAGCTAGCTAGTTTGGTCGCCGACGCGCGCCATGGCTCTACCTCTACCCACCCTCCTGCTATCGTTGCTCGTGCTCGCCACGCTTCTCTCCGTGTCCGTCGCGCAGCAGCAGAAGGCGACCAACATCACCTCGGGGACCTCCCTGCAGGCGGCGGCGGGCGCCGCCTGGGCGTCCCCATCGGACCGCTTCGCATTCGGCTTCTACGCCACGGACGGGGGCCTCGCCGTGGGCGTCTGGCTCGCCACGACCCCTAACATCACCGTCACGTGGACGGCCAACCGCGACGTGACGCCGTCCACGGGCGGCGCGCTCTGGCTCACCTACGACGGCCGCCTCGTCTGGACGGGCCCCGCCGACGGGCAGGACCGGAACCTCGCGGTGCCGCCCCGGCCGGCCGCCGCCGCCGCCATGCGCGACGACGGCAGCTTCGTGCTCTACGACGGCAACGGGACCATGGTGTGGTCCACCTTCGCCGCCGCGCCCACCGACACCCTGGTCCCGGGGCAGGACCTCGTCCCCGGCGCGCAGCTCTTCTCCAGCGCCTCACTCACCGACAGATCCACCGGCAAGTACCGCCTCACCAACCAGCTCAACGACGGCAACCTCGTCCTGTACCCGGTCCGGACGGAGAACACCGCCGACGCCGCGTACTGGGCCACCGGCACGTTCCAGATCGGCTTCCCGCTCACGCTCAGCCTCGACGCCACGGGCCTGCTCTACGTCACCGGTAACGCCGGAAACTACACCAAGAACCTGACACGGCCCGGGGCGCCGCGGTCTCCCGGCGAGACACAGGTCTTGTACCGCGTCACGGTCGACCCCGACGGGGTCCTCCGCCTGTACCGCCACGCCGTCGCGTCGGGAGGCGCGTGGACGACGACCGTCCGGTGGATCGGGCCCGACGACCGGTGCCACGTCAAGGGCGCGTGCGGGCTCAACAGCTACTGCGTCGTCCTCGGCGTCCCCGATGACGCGCAGCCCGACTGCCGGTGCCCGCCGGGGTTCGGCTTCATCGACGCCGCTGACGCCGCGCGCGGGTGCACCGAGACCTCGGGCACCGCCGGTGACTGCGCGGCGGCGCCTGGTTCGACCATGGCCGCGATGCAGAACATGTCGTGGGCTGACACGCCGTACGCCGTGCTTGGCGCGGGCACGAGCGCCGCCGACTGCCAGGCCGCGTGCGTGTCCGACTGCCTCTGCGCCGCGGTGCTGCTCAACAGCAACGACGGCACCTGCACCAAGCAGCAGCTCCCGCTCCGGTACGGCCGCGCGGGCGGCGGGTACACTCTGTTCGTCAAGAACAAGAACGCGGCGGGGAGCAGCCCGGCGATCGGCCGTGGCGTCGGGCGCTCGGCCACCGTCGCTCTTGTCTGCATCGGGGTCCTGACAGTCGTGTCGCTTGCCGCGCTCGTGGCGGCGGCGCGGCTGGTCCTGACGAATCGGAGGACGACCGCGGAGCCGGACGACGCGGCGGGTGAGGCCCTGGACGAGGAGGAGGCGCCCCTAGCCCTGAGGTCGTACAGCTACCAGGAGCTGGAGCAGGCGACGTGGAGCTTCCGCGAGCCGCTGGGCCGCGGCGCGTTCGGCACGGTGTTCCGGGGCACGCTGCTGCTGCACAACGGCGGCGGCGTGAAGGCGATCGCCGTGAAGCGGCTGGAGAAGATGGTGGAGGAAGGGGAGGTGGAGTTCCAGCGGGAGGTGCGCGCCATCGGGCGGACGAGCCACCGGAACCTGGTCCGGCTGCTGGGGTTCTGCCACGAGGGCACCAACCGGCTGCTGGTGTACGAGTACATGAGCAACGGGTCACTGGCCGAGCGTCTGTTCAAGAACAAGAACAGCGGCGACCCGCCGCCGGCGTGGGGCGAGCGGATGGGCATCGCGCTGGACGTCGCGCGCGGGCTGCACTACCTCCACGACGAGCTGGACAGCCGGGTGATCCACTGCGACGTGAAGCCGCAGAACATCCTGATGGACGCGTCGGGGACGGCCAAGATCGCCGACTTCGGGCTGGCCAAGCTGCTGCTGCCGGAGCAGACGCGGACGTTCACGGGGGTGCGCGGCACGCGCGGGTACCTGGCCCCGGAGTGGTACCGCGGCGCCGGGCCCGTGACGGTGAAGGCGGACGTGTACAGCTACGGCGTGGTGCTGCTGGAGATCGTGACTTGCCGGCGGAGCATGGAGCTGGAGGAGGCCGGCGAGGAGCGGACGCTCATGGAGTGCGCGCACGAGTGGCTGGTGCGCGGCGAGGTGTGGCAGGTGGTGGGCGGCGAAGACGAGGCCGCCGCCGTGGACGACGCCAAGGAGGAGGTGGAGCGGGCCGTGAAGGTGGCGGTGTGGTGCGCGCAGGCGGAGCCCCAGGCGAGGCCGGCCATGAAGAGCGTCATCCTGATGCTGGAAGGGCTCGTGGAGGTGCCCTTCCCGCCGCCGCCGGCCTCCTCCTGATCGTCCCCATGATTCCCGTAGCATTGCATTGCATTTGGGACATCGCATCAGAGATTGACAGAATCTAGTAGTACTAACAGATTAAGATGTGTTTTTTATATGAACCATATTCCCCGTGTGTTTTTTCTTATGCATACAGAAAAATGAGACCAGATCGAGGCACAACATAACAATTAAATAGAAACTTGAATCGTAGAGGTCAATTCACTTACAAATTGCTGGAATTACAAAACGATCAGTCGATCGTTATATGACAAGACATGAACACAACAATTAAAGGAACGAGAGAGGAAGATGAATCATATATATGTGGGCTGACGGAGCAGCGATTATATATGTAATAATATGGAGCTGAACCGATGGATAATGCGGCTGGGCGATCAAGCCGGCGCGCCGCCGGCGGCAGCGCCGCCCTGGTCCGTGGTGCCGCACGCCTGGTTGCACATCTTGGTGCAGGCGGGGGTCGTCCTTGCCGTTGGCGCACCGCTCGTAGCAGTCGTCGTAGCAGCCGTACGCGTGGGCCGCGGGCACCGACGCCGCCGCCACCACCAGGAGGGCCACCAGGGCCAGCGCCACCATCCTCATGCTAGTCTGGGCCATTGCAGGCTGCTCTTGCTTCTGAGTGCTGGCTGCTGCTAGCTTTGCTTTGGGGGAGGAGCCTCGTCGTCAACGTCGTCGTCCTTGCATTGAGACGTGCGTGTGGTGGAGTCTATATATAGCCTATAGGAAAGGAGAGGAGAGGTGGACATGAGTGTGGGGACGTGCGAGCTTCACGGGACATCAATGGAGGAGTCAGTGCCGCACACGTGGCGAATGCGCCGGTGAAGCAGGAAAGCCAAATTACGGTGGGCCGCCCGCCCCATGAATGGGACAGTTCATGCTTTTGCGTTTTTGGGCCTCGTCCATGGATCTTCTCCTTTTTTTTCTCCCATCCAGAATAATAATAATAGTATAATATTCTTTCCATACGGTCATACGGTGTTTCATGACAATGCTCCAACCTACCATATGTCAATATACCTTCTTCCTAAATCTGTGACTAATGATCTTGATAAAGTCAGAAGAACCTTCTTCTGGCAAGGTGGTCATGCTAAAAGAAAGTATCATCTTGTGAAATGGACAAAAATTTGTAGAAGTAAGAAAAAGGGAGGCGTGGGGATCAAAGACATTAGAAAAATGAACTTAAGCCTTCTATGCAAATGGTGGTGGAAACTTGAGAAAGAGTCTGGACTTTGGCAAGATATTATTCAATATCAATACTTGAAGAAGGACACTGAAGCACAGACAAACTGATTCTCCTGTTTGGGCAGACCTGATAAAAATCAAGCCTATCTATCTTCAGGGCAGGAAAGTTCTAGTTAAGGATGGCAAAACTACTATGGTTTGGCACGATACCTGGCTCTATGATAGCCCTCTTTATGTGCTTCACTGATCTTTTTAAGCTATGTGAGCAGCAGAACATCCTAGTTTATCAACAGATAAATGGCCTGGTGAATATCACCTTCAGTAGGTGGTTGACAAATGAGCTTAACGATACATGGGTGAAAAATAAGGAAAATATGTGTAATACACAACTTTGCTCTGATCATGATTATATTTCCTGGAAATTCAATAGTAAAGGTAAATTTTCTGTCAAATCGGTCTATGATGCCATGACCACCTCTAATAGGGGTTCTATCATAAATACATCTGGAAAGGGAAAATTCCCCCTAAAATCAAAATGTTCTTGTGGTTAGTGGCAAATAATGCCATCTTAACCAAAGACAATATGATCAAGAGACATTGGACCGGAGACCCCTCCTGCTACTTTTGTCATCATGATGAAAACATTACACACTTACTGTTCACATGCTGTGTTGCCAAGGTCGTGTGGGCAACATTTGCCACATGTCTTGGTGTGAATAACATACCTTCAAATTTTAATCAGAGTTGGACATGGTGTAAGAGTTGGATTCCCAATGGGAAGCAATTTCATGCTGTTGGCATTGCAGCAATCAATTGTGCAATCTGGAAAACTAGAAACAAGATTTGTTTTGATGGGAAGAGATTTGACAACCCGATTGAAATCATATGTCATGCGTGTGCGCTCATGAAATTCTGGGCAGGGCTACAAAAGGATAGTGACAAGGAGCTGTTGATCAAAGGAGTTGACATGATGATGAAGATAGCTGTGAAGTTACTCGCTAAAAAGTCACGCGTTACTGGTCCAAGAATTCTGCCACAAGACCCTGTGGTGGATGATGACCAGGAGCAGATCTGAGATCGTTGATGAAAAGGTGGAAGGTGTTCACAGATGCTGGAGGCCCTTTGTTGTTTAGTTCAGTTGTTCTGTGGTTTCTGATCGTTGATGTTAGTCTGTAATCTTCTGAAACTTCTGTCTTTTCCCTTTCTGCCCTTGCAAGTCACTAGTTATCTTGGTAACGTTCTGCTACAGTCTCAAAAACTCTGTATTTCCGTTTTCGTTGAAATGGAAATGGGGGAGCCCCCCTTATTCGAAAAAATATGGTGTTTCATGAATACACATGCGTCTTTTATTATTTATAAGGATGCGTTCATGGATCACCAACCAAGAAATCTATCTATCATTGTCCGACACTCCAACATCTCCAGTGAGGGCGTGCCTACATCGAAATGTCCTACAACACTCACGTCTCTCACAAGCGGCATGGACACACGCACATTTACGCTTCTTGGCCTCATCCAGGCATTTTAGGGAGCACTACAGAGTCTCATGGACACCGCAATCATATTGTCTCATCTGGCTGCTTGTCTGCATGAATACAATTTGTAACATATTATATTATTAGCAATTCGTGAAACTTATCAAACCATATATTAATATATAATTACAAAGCAGATATATGGATGCATACGTACTTTCTTCCAAGTTGGAGAGGGAACTAGGCATGATCACAAGAACAATGCAAAAGGCAATACAAACGGCCCTTGTTGTGCTAGTCTTAACAAGTGCCATTATTAGGAGAATGAAGCACACTACGAAACAATGTCGGTAACTCTTCTATGCTTATTGCTTTGTTTAGTTTTCTCATGGTTATATAGAGGGATAAACACATGTTAGTTCTTGAATATTTTCGTATGTCATAAATGGTTTGATATCTTGTATCAGGATTCCTATCATAAATGTGTTTTTATATCTGGTATCACTATCCAATATATCATAAATGTTTTGATATATTGTATGACTATCTACTATATCACAAAAGATTTGATACTTAAAGTTTGGTATCTAGGGCAATATATCATAAATGTTTAGATATCTAGTATCTCTATCCAATATATCATAAATGTTTTGGTACTTAAAGTTTGATATCTTGTATCATGAACCAATCTATCCTAAATGTTCCTCAGTGAATAAATATATCATAAATGTTTTGATGTATTGTAGTATCACTATCTAGTATCACAAAAGATTTGATACTTAAAGTTTGGTATCTCGTCCAATATATCATAAATGTTTAGATATCTAGTATCTCTATCCAATATATCATAAATATTTTGATACTTAAGTTTGATGTCTTGTATCATGAACCAATCTATCCTAAATGTTCCTTATCGAATAAATATATCATAAATGTTTGATATCTTGTATCCATTTGTTGCTTTATATGTTTGCACTCAAGATTTGAACTAACATTTAAACCAAGAAAACCAGCTTATGATTCTTGTTAGATGATGAAGTAAGTATATGATGTCGCTGGTCAGAGCGGAATAAGGCCCATGGTACCGCAATGCGCATATTTTGGGTCCACAGTCCACAATGCATGGGTCAGGGCCCATGTAACGCAATGCTGAAGAGCGATTCGGCAGATCTAGCTAGGAGTATATTGGGTTGGAATTATTATTTAAATAAATTGTATATTGATCATCAGATCACGGATGCACTACTAATAAACAACTACTACACATGAAGAGCACGCACGACGCATGGGCTCCGGCCAACGACGTCGTCGTCGTCTCCGACGAGGAGCACGACGTGACGGCGGCGGCGAAACGTCCAGCAGCACTGCTGAGGATTGACACTCTTGTTGCATGAGGCACGCACGCAATAAGTACTTGTACGCTTCTTGGCCTCCTCCATGCATTCTATGGAGCACCGCACGATATCGCACTCCCCACTAAGCACGGGGCTGCAGATCGTCTCTTCGTCGGCCTCCTCATCTGCATTATTTTATTTCACACATACAAGCAAAATACATAATTTATATATTATTGAGCACAACAAAAGGTAGATATAAATAGATGCATATATACTTTCTTCCAAGTTGGAGAGGGAAAAGGATGGTGTGATGATCACAAGAACAAAAATGCAGAAGGCAGCCCTTGTTGTGCTGGTCTTGACGAGTGCCATTATATAATGCTAGGGTAACAACACTACCGAAATAAAGATGTTGTTCTTCCTTTCTCTTCTATGCTTATATAGAGGAAAAGACTTTCTCCTGTTCTTAAATCTTTGATTGAGTCTCTATCATAAATGTTTTGATAATTAAAGTCTGATATATCTTCTATATCTATATATCACTAATACAGTAATAGATATATGAATATTATATAGCGACAAGGTCAACCAATCAATAAATTCTGATATTTGAGATTGATGAGGATTTTTAAATCCATCGACAAGTTCAGGGAGGGACCAAACTGATTTTACCTATAATAGTGTTATATAGTACTTCCTTCATCAATTATAAGAAGTTTGACTTTTTTAACCTTGAGTTTGACTATTTATCTTATTAAAAAACAATTGAGAAAACATAGTCAAGTTTAAATCATTTTTAAAGAACTTTTATTAATAAAGAAGGTCACAACAGAAAAAAATGATATTTTATAGATTTTTTTTAATAGGACGAGTGGTCAAATTTGGGATGAAAAAAGTCAAATGTCTTATAATTTGAGATGGATGAAATACACCCTATCAACTCAACTGGATATAATATTTATTTACTTCAATTGACATTTATTAGATAATCTCATTTTTCTACTTCTTTTTCCACTCAACATTTTAACTAACAATTAAGCCAAAAAAAACTTGTGATTCTTTTGTTTTTGCATAAAGTATAAATGCATACTTAAACAACACGATCGGAGTACATTGGAAAAACTATTATTTTCTCTATACTTTATGGAATAAAGTGTCATACATACTTTTCTTATATAAGAAGTGAATTATACATATTCATACTTTTTGAAGAGGAGTATGTACGCATACTTCTTACTTGTTAAAAGAGTATCATACTATTTTACAAGGAGTATTTATTCGTATTTTGTAAAACGAGTACGTATGTATACTTTTTTTTAAAAGGAGTATTTCTAGATTTTGTTGATTTTATAAAGTACATATATATGTTCACTGGATCTCCTCTGATCCTGCTAGATTTTTTTTATACTTATAACAATGTAAATTTATATACATCATACGTGGGAATACGTACATGTAGAGGTAGTATGTGTACATATACGTATCAGCACATACTACTATATATATCTAAAAAAACAAAAAAATAAATAAATAGTATTATGACTACATGCTGATCTTTTCTTGGTAGTGTCACAGATCATGATTTGTTCTTTGATTTGCAAAATGTGAGGAGAGGAGCAGCTTGCAAATCAGACTTCATTCCTGATTAGAAAGGAAATAATCAAAACCTATACTACAGGTAATAACCAATATACTGGGTTAATCGGTGCAGATCTGATTTTCACATGGTTCATGTCAGCGGCGCGGAGAGGAGATCCAGTGTTCCACACGTCGTTATCCACTGGGTTTTCAATTGTAAATGTTAGTTTGTCACGTCGAAGACAAACAATCTGGTAGTGATTAGCTAAGTGAGGACAGCTTCTCCTCCAGTCGCTTTGCTGAGCGAAGGGCCTCCAAGGCCTCAACCTGCTTCCCTTCCCGCTTCAAGTTGAGTGCCTTCTGTTTCTCCACCTTGATCTGTTCTTCAAGCTGACTTCTCTCGTTCTGAGGCTTGCTGGTCACTGTGATGGCTGGCTTCAATTCCACTTTCTGCGGACGCTGACCTTTTGAAGTCTGCGGGGGCTTAGGAGGTTGTGCACTAGAAGATTGCATGGATAAATCCATGTGGCTCCAACCTATGGATTTTAGGGCGGACATGATTTCAGGATCAAGAAGATCCTCCACCATCGTGTCGTTCGGTTCACCTGACTTGACTCCGGAGCTTGAACCTTGGTTGTCTGACTCTTCCAGTTGGCTCTCTAGCGCCTTGGCCAGTTCAAATGTTGCATCTGCTTCTGCAATCTTTCCTTCTCTCCGCAACTTGAGGGCATTACGCTTATGAGCTAGGGATTCACGCTGGATTTTAAGACGGTCTCGACTGGACATTGCTTTCTGAGGTTGCATCGACTTGCTCGCTTGTGCAGGAGGGGCAGAGGCCATGGCATCAGTTTGGTTGCTAAAACTAGCATGGTTGCTAGAACTAGCACGTTGTTGGATCACAGTGCCCTGTTCCCCAGCATGAGTAAAGGAGTTATCACCACCATCCATGATGTCTTGTTGAGCACCTTCAAGGCGTTTTTCTAAGAGTCTTGCCAATTTCAGTTCTTCTCTAGCTTCTGCCATCTTCCCTTCTCTCTTGAAGGCAACTGCTTTTCTCTTATGAAATAATAATATTTCATCTGTAAGAATATCATCTCCATGAGTTTTCTGATGCTCTTTATGAACACATAGTTCAGAAGGTGAATGTGACCCTTTTTCAGATCCCACATAATTCATATAAGCTGGCTGTGGCAAGGCTAACGATTCTCCATCACTACTTTCTTTTGCCACATGAATTTGTTTAGAACCAGTTGTCCCAACCTGCAGTTTCCTTGGAGAATCACCCAGAGTATCCACAGATATACCAGGTTCAGATCCATGCACCTGCAACATATCGTCCTCTTTGACTGCTTTTGTTACTGAAGATGTGGGTAGAGTTGCATCAATACTAGAGACATGCTGAACATCAAATTTATTTTCCATAATCTGATGTTCAGCAGTAGTAACACCTTGACTAGCAGTTGAGTTGATCTCTGCAAGTTGATGCTCCAAGACCTTAGCCTTCTCCAGTTCCTCCTCGGCTTCTGTGTTTTTACCTTCCCGTCTGAGTGCAAGAGCCTTCCTTTTTATACCAAGCAATTCTTTCTGAAGCTGAACCTTAGTTTTTGATGATTTCTGAGGAACTTCATGTGAACAAATTGATGGTTTGTCATTTCTCTTTGCAGAATCAGTATCAACATCTTCCCACCCCATATTTTTCAGCATGGATAGCAATGCTGGATCCTGCATGTCATTGTCTGTAACCTCAGGTTCGTATCCCTCATCAGCAAGATTGACACTTGGGGGTTCAACCTTGTACGGGGGATTAGATGCAAAGCTCCTGGTTTCCTTTGCTACAAGTGGTTTGGAAGCATTCTCAAGTTCTTCAAGCTGTTTTTCTAGAACGCTACCTTTCTTCAGCTCTTCCTCAGACTCATCTACCTTCCCTTCCCTCCTCAAAGCTAGTGCCTTCTTCTTCAGAGCCAACAGTTCTCTCTGAATTGCTAGCTTACTTCTTTGAGTCAATACAGGCCGTGCAGTTGTCCCTGCAAAAGTGACATCTTCTGCAAGCATAGTTTTCTGCCGCTCTGAAGGAGCAACCTTTGATTCTGGCTCTTCAGTTTCCAGACCATTCTCAAGTAGTTTTGCCTTCTTAAGCAAGGTCATGGCTTCTGCAACATTACCAGACCTTCTGTTTGCAACAGCCTCTTTTTTAAGAGCAAGAACTTGCTCCTTTATCACATCTTGATTTGAAGAAGAAAGGGGTTCATGATGTTCCAATTGCTTGTCATCCTCCTCATTCCAGCCAAATGATTTTAGTGCAGCAGCCATATCTGGGTCATTCATGTCATCATCCGTAACATCCAAGTGACCATCAATGTCAAGATCATTAGAGGTACCCAAAATTTGTTCAAAGTTAAAAGCAGGGAAGTTTGGATCATCCATCCATATGTCATCATGCTTATCATCGTCCATGTTCCGAATAATGGCAGCCAAATCATCATCTGAGTCTTCTGCTTCACCCAGAATCTCATGTTCCTCTAGTTGTTTTTCCAAGATTTTAGCCTTCTTCAGCTCTTCTTTTGCTTCAGCAAGTCTACCTTCCCGCTTCAGCAGTAAGGCTTGCCTCTTCAGAGCATTAACCTGAGATTTATCAATACCACCTGTTTTCTTGTCCTCTAATGATTTAGGGGCCACCTCTCTAAGAAGCTGTGACAGCTCTCCTTCCAAACTCATAGGGGCTGACTTCGTTTCATCACGAAGGTCTGCATCTGACCACCCTAAGTCTCTGAGCTCAGAAGCAAGATCATTCTTTTCTTTCTTGACCCTTTTCCCAGCTGAATACCTTTTTGTTTCAGACTCATCAAAACCATCAGTCGTTGGGGTACTAACTGCAGCAGTTACATTAGGAGCTTTTGTAGACATTCTCCTGCTCTTTCTCGATTCTAATTCCAGTGCTGCAGCTTGCCTCTCAAGTTCTTTACCATGCTTGAAAACCCGTAGTGCTTCATCCGGTTTACCTTCTGATTTCAAAGTTTTGTACCTTTTCTTCTCTTCTACAGCTTGTTGGCGCAACTCCTCGGGGCTAAAAACAGATGCAGTGTTGTTGAGTTCATAATCGCGTGCTTCAGTAGAAAGCCTCTCATCTCCATTTGTGTCCATACCCAAATTAGCAGTAGTTCTTCTCGAACTGGATCCAGAGGAACTGGCACTGATTGCACTTATCCCTGGAAAATCAGAATCTAAAGATTTCTTGTGAGAAACCTGGATCTGCACTCCATCACCTCCTAGAATTTCACTTAGAATTTCATCTTCTGGTTTTGAGGTTGCTTTTGCGGTAGCTGTGGAAACAGAATGAAAGGGTTTTTTCAGTTACATCTTTTGCACATATTCCATTATAGATGTTTAGCTCCCATAGATCCTATTTTGACAAATTTGTACTATGTGCAGTACAGTGATACAAAATATCGCATACAATATAGAACTATGAAGAATGTGTCGAAGACCAAAAATATTTCATTGCAACCAGTTAGGCTGTTAGGCAGTTGTAGCTAACAAAGGATAAACCATATAATAAAATAATTTCTGAGATAGAACAAGATATTGCCAGAAATGTTTAATTCTTCATTAGTGACAAGCTGCGAGCACCATCATTACTCATTAGGGTATATACGTATAGTGCCAATAATGTATCTCTGTTTCTGAGCATATAAATATAGCTCCCATAAAACATAGTCAAATGTTAAAAAGAATCTGAAATAGTATGAACCAGCACAAACTTTGTACATGAGCAACCAATGGTCAAATGTGCTCTATATGATGATGATAACGAAATTAATACATGAATCGAATCTTCAATAGAATCCATGCTAATAGTCTGTTTTTTTATCAACAAGGCCTTGATTGCTATCAGTTTACTACGATTTTCATAAATACACTAATTAAATACATTTCATAGCAGTATCAAGTATCAACCAAATCACAGTTCTTCACTGAAACACATATCAGATCAAAAGGATAAACAAAAAAAAAAGACCTCTTGCAGCTATATTTTTGTGTCCATATCTCAATTCGTAGCGTGCTGCTTCCTCAAGCTTTTTGCAAGGATCACAGATTCTAACAAGTGAATCGCCTTGTCCGCGTAAAACCATCCTTTGCTGGGTGCAGTTGTTGCAGAACACCCCCCCACATCTTCGGCAATGGTGCTAAATCAATTTATACAAAAGTTAGCACAACTCCTTATGAGATCATAATGTTACAATTACAACAGAGTTCACCATTTAATTGAATGGCCAATGGCATATTCATAAACACCGTGAAATGGTGAACGCAAGCTTTTTAAGCACCGAAGCAAGAAAGTGAGATATTTTTTAGACAGTAGATTTAAGTTTCATAACTTCATGATGGACCATATTTACCAGCAAAAAATGACTAAAGGAAAAACAACGGAGGACATATCTTGATTTCCCCACACAGCAAGGCTTCAAGCAAAAATAAATGGAGCTCCAGTAAAACTGTGATCTAGCCATGGGCAGCGGCAAACAATTTTCATGGCAAGCATGGCCAAAGGGGTCATGAGTGTCAGTTGTGAATTAACTCTAGAGAGGTAAGGTCATGATAAAACTAGACTAGGGAGACATGAGACCAAGAAAACATCAAGGTCAGTATCTACCAGAGCCAGCAGATGGTTTTATTAATCAACAGGTTCATTTATAAATTTGCTTTGCAGGTGAGTTTCACTGAGTGTGGAGCATGTAATGCAAACAAGGAGCATAAGTAACTGAACCAAAACATTAGGAATCCCATGAAACAAATAGTTGCATGAAGCATGATAGTTTTACGAGACTATGAAGGAGGACTAAACTACACTTTTCACTAACAAATAAGAAAAAAGAAGAAGCAAGAGTTGAGCCACCGCTGCAAGGGAAATTTGATTTACCTTCCTAGTAAAAAAGGTAAACTGAACAGAACAGCCCTGGCAGTGGGGTGCATCCACCTCCCAGGTGGCGCCTCGCACGGACGGCATCGAAGGGAACCCAATCTTATCCATAATCTTTGCGAAAAAACAGCAAAAAAAAAAACAAACAAAATCGAAGTCAGTAGGCACGCACAGCAGAATACATGTATATAAGCACTTGTAATTTGATTAGATTAGATCCGGAAACAAAATCGCCTAATAAACCTTAGGGTTTGAGTCGATTTCGCACAGCAGCAGGAAGGGGAAGGAAGGGTGTGCATACCTAGTGCGTGCCCGTCGCCGGCGAAGGGCCCCTCGACGACCTGGGCACCTGGCTGGAGTAGAGCGGCGGTCGCCCAGGGGGAGTCGTCGTCACCCCCACCATAAGAAATGCCGAGATCGGCGCGCGATGCATGGCCGACTTTGGATTATTTTTGACCGTTTGTTTTCAGATGGGCGGTTCAGATCGCATGCCACGGTGCCGCCACTAGCGCCGGTCGGTGACTTTGCTCTGTGATCAAGTCGGCAAGTCCGTGCCCGAACCGGAGAGTGAACCGGTCGGTGACTAGCAAAAATGCTCCTTGCTTCCAGCACCTCCTTCGTAGCATGCCATGGAGGATGCAAGTGCATGGAATCCTAGCATGCCCATGGGTTGGTGCCATATGAAATCAAATATCTATGAGTGAAACACTTAGAGATGAGCACAATGGAAAGGAAACATACATTTATTGAGAATATTAGATTTTACACATTTCCTAATAAATAGCAGGCGCCTGAAATCTATCTTTTGTTCAGGCGACGACGTTGTCCTTTGATCTTGCTTCGAGATTCATATATCTTCTGTCAATTCAGATCTTAATACTTCACAGCCATTACCACTGAAAAATAGCAAATCCCTAATTTTTATTGATCATATCACATACTCCCTTGTCCCTTTTTATCTGTCTCTAAAAAATCGTGCTCTCCTCACAGACACGTTTTCCTAGCGACCAACAAAAAGACACAGACGAATTTAATGGTATTCCTGGGTATTCCCGGGAATACCCAACTTCTTTTATACAAATTTTAGTAGATATGTATATATATATATAATATATATAAATGTACAATAGTGTATTTCTGTGATCTGTTTGCTATTTAAGCCCAAAAAACAGCATACCTGCTTTCTCACATCCGAGACTCGCATCAGTGGCCGGCCCAAGAGGCCCATCTAGCTGACCAGCTCTTCCATTACTCCACTAGGCATCTGCCGTCTCCCATCTCCTTCCTTCCCGCTTCCTTTCTGAAACTCTGAATGCCCATCCAGCAACCCTAGAGTCCAAGTCCAAGACCCTATTGGCATCGACGAATCGAGTGGCGGTCAGTGGCGAATCAACACGACACCGTGGGCGCGGGGCAAGGCACGCGGCAGCAGCGGCCCAGCCACTCAGGTGCTAGGCGAGCACGACCGCGGGGGAGGCGGCCGCGGCGGGCAGCAGGGGGCGAGGATACGGCCTGCGGGGGCCTGGCGGTCAGCGCCCGGCACATGGCATTAGCCGACCGCCGGCGAGCCAGCATTGGTCTGGGCAACAGCGCCGCGGCGGGCTGCTCTCCTTCGTGCGACAAAGCGTCAAAGCGACTGCAAGTCCAGGTCCAGCTATTGAGCAGTGGAGCTGTTGAGATAAGCTGTTTACTATCTGCACAAATTTGTTCTACTTGGTGTTGCTATCGCCTATTGATTGATGAATTACTGAATTACAGTGCTATTGGTATTGGTTTGCAAAATGAAGAATAAAAACAAATCAATTGATTTGAGGACTTTGTGGGATAGAGCAGCAAAAACAAGGAAGCTTGAGTTAGGTTCTTCATCAGTGTCGCAACCAGTTGTGGAGAGTGATGCCCAGTCTCAAAATCCAATTGTTCAAACTGATGTGCCTATAACTAAAATTGTTTACAGGCTTCTCAAATTAGTGCTAGTGCTTCCGGTAGCAACTGCAAGTGTTGAAAGAGTCTTTTTGTCCATGAAGGCTCGCAAGATTAAAGTAACATTATAGTATTTTTGTAGTTTTCCTTATTACTTATTAGCTTGCACATCTTAGAGCTGCTTAGCAAAACAATTTCTTATTTAGTAATTTTTGTGACTTTAATTGTCGGTATTCGTATTACTTTGAATTGTATTTTCATTGTATGGATCGGATTTTTTTATATGGAAGTAGGAATACCTAAGTTTTAAATCATGGCTCCGCCACTGGACAGAGGGAGTATGTATTACAAGAGTGAAGAGCACCCTTGAATTGGTTTGGAGAATCTTTGTATCTGTGTTTGTTTATGTGTAGTTCAACCAAGAAATCTATCATTGCCCGCCACTACATCTACTCTAGCATCTCCAGTGAGGTCGTGCCTACATCGAAATATCCAACAACACTCCTGAGGATTAACACTTCTCTCACAAGAGGCATGGACACACAAACATTTACGCTTCTTGGTCTCCTCCATGCAATTTAGGGAGCACTGCAGAGTCTCATGAATACCGCATACACCATGAATTACGGGGTTGCATACCGTCTCATCTGGCTGCTTGTCTGGATGAATACAATTTGTAGTGCATTATACTATTAGCAATTCGTGAAATTATCAAACCATATATTAATATAATTACAAAGAAATATAGATGCATACTTTCTTCCAAGTTGGAGAGGGAACTAGGCATGATCACAAGAATAATACAAAAGGCAATACAAACAACGCTTGTTGTGCTAGTCTTAACAAGTGTCATTAGGAGAATGAAGCACACTACCAAAATGTTGGTAACTCTTCTATGTTTATTGCTTTGTTTAGTTTTCTTATGGTTATATAGAGGGATAAACACATGTCCATTCGTGAATATTTGAGTCTATCATAAATGATTTGATATCTTGTATCAATATCCTATCATAAATATGTTTTGATATCTTGTATCACTATCCAATATATCATAAATGTTTTTATATATTGTATCACTATTCAGTATATCACAAAAGATTTGATACTTAAAGTTTGGTAGCTCCTCCAATATATCATAAATGTTTAGATATCTCATATCACTATCCAATATATCATAAATTGTAGATCTCGAGATCTACAACTTTCTAGTTCTGAGTTTTTTTTTTCATTTGAAGTCTTTAAGATGTCAAAAAATATTTAATAACATATTTAGATGTAAGGGTATTTTTGACTTTTTACAACTACAATTTAACACCGGTAGAGGCAAATATGACTGTAGTGGCGTGGAGGACAAACTAATTCAGAGCAGTGGCACCTGTGAGAATTCATCTTTTTAACGACTTTTGTGTAATTACTAACTTTTTTTCATAACATACATGTAAAAGTCCCCTTTGTCGATTTTGTATCTATAATGAGTCAAAGTGTTTCAGCACAGCGGTAGGCTGTTAACTAATCTGTGTGGCATCATGGCTGATACTCAATTTTGCATATATTGGTAGATGTGATTGGCTCTGTTGGTGTAAAGATCTTTGTTTGTTTTTTCAATTTTTTAACGGCGTGAATTTTTTTGTAGAGTGTTAAATTTGTTTTGTAGTAGCCTCTTTTTTCATCAATGAAGTACTTTGTACTTGATTTATAACCACTCGAGCCCCTTCATAGTCGATTGTTCATTCTAATTAGTGATCTTTGCTTATCCACGTTTATGCAGGCTGGGGCGGATCTAGGATGGGCATCGAGAGGGTAGGGAGGGGAGGGGGTCTACGCGTAGTGAATGTTAAGGGCTAGGGACAGAGATTAATAATAATTTAAGACTAATTATATAGTAATTTAGAAGTAAAATCAAGCTAACGGCAGCCCTCCCGTGGTATGATTCGCCCGCCCCTGGTTACAGGAGTATATGTAGAATTATTATTCAAATAAATTGTATTTTGATCATCAGATCACGGATGCACTACTAATAAACAGCTATACATGAAGAGCACGCACGGCGCATGGGCTCCGGCCAACGACGTCATCATCTCCGGCGAGGAGCACGACGTGATGGCGGCGGCGAAACGTCCAGCAGCACTGCTGAGGACGAACACGCCTATCGCAGGAGGCATGCACGCACGAAGTACCGATACGCTTCTTGGCCTCCTCCAAGCATTCTATGGCGCACTGCACGAGATCGCACTGCCCATTAAGCACGGGGTTGCAGATTGTCTCTTCGTTGGTCTCATCTGCATTATTTATTGCACACATACAAGCAAAAATGCAAAAGGCAGCACACACGGCCCTTGTTGTGCTGGTCTTGACGAGTGCCATTATATGTGTTAGGGTAAGAACACTACCAGAATAATGTTTGTTGTTCTTCCTT
Source organism: Microstegium vimineum (assembly GCA_022036555.1). Classification (NCBI taxonomy): domain Eukaryota; kingdom Viridiplantae; phylum Streptophyta; class Magnoliopsida; order Poales; family Poaceae; genus Microstegium; species Microstegium vimineum. Next base: position 19,688,274 of record CM039137.1, on the reverse strand, counting down.
TCTCTTCTATGCTTATATAGAGGGATAGACATGCCTAAGCGTAGATATATTCTCCTGTTCTTAAATCTTTGATTGAGTCTCTATCATAAATGTTTTGATAATTAAAGTCCGATATATCTTCTATATATCACTAATAATAGATATATGAATATTATACAGCGACAAGGTCAACCAATCAATAAATTCTGATATTTGAGTTCGATGAGGATTTTTAAATCCATCGATAAGTTCAGGGAGGGACCAAACTGATTTTATCTATAATAGTGTTATATAGGACTTCCTTCGTCTTAAATTATAAGATATTTGAATTTTTTACCTTAAGTTTGACCACATATCTTGTTCAAAAATTTGTGAAAATATAATCAAATTTAAGTTATTCTTAAAGAACTTTTATTAATAAAGCAGACAACAACAAAAAAAAATATTTTGTACAAATTCTTAAATAAAGAGTGGTCAAATTTGGGGTGAAAAAAGTCAAATGTCATATAATGTGAGATGGAGGAAATACATCATATCAACTCAACTTAATATAATATTTATTACTTAAATTAGCATTTATTAGATAATCTCATTTTTCTACTTTTTTCCACTCAACAATTTAACTAAAAATTCAGCGAAAAAAACTTGTGATTCTTTTATTTTTTACATAAAGTATGGCTTGGGTGGTTTAGTGCCTCATATTCACACAATTTGTAAATCTCAATCATATAATTAAATGGATCTTTTGCACTTTGAGTATTTACTATGGCGTCTTGTTTGGCTGCACTCGAACCACTCTAATCCATGAGTAGATTGAAGTGTAGCCAAACAAGCCCTGAGGTGTATGTCAAAACTCTACAAAGACAAGTGGATTGATAGCATTGCTAAACACTACAAACTATCACTATCGAGAACTAAGATGGTGATTTTTTACCGAACTATAAGCAGTGATCATGGCTTAGGCAACGCCGAGGCGGGGACGGCATAACATTGCCCTAGAGATGTCAGCACAAGGGACCCCCCTGATACTCTGATTATTATTGTCCTACTATTTTGTTATTATACCTTTGTTGAACTTATATGCTTAGCTCGATCAGTAGTAAACTGTTATAACTAAGTTATTTCTAGGTACTCCCTCCCTGGTTCTAAATTATAAGACATTTTATTTCTTTAAGATGTATTTCTTTTATTAATGTATCTAGACATGATGTATAACTAAGTGCACCACAAAAGCAATATATATAGAAAACTGTATGTGTCCTCATAATATATGAATTTTTACATTATAATACAATGGCGTTTCTTTGCCTCACGAAAAGTTTTAATGACAATATAATTCCAAAAATAATTAAGTGATTATTATAATATACTATATATATATATATAGAAAAGTTTCCAAATGGTCAAATTTTTATTTAGAAACGAAACACGTCGGCAACCTGTGGAGGAGAGTCCTGGTGCTATTCTGCCAACTGCGCCGCTTGCTTCTTCCTGAAGAAGCCACCACATAAAAATACTGAAAAGATCAAGATGCCCAAGAGGGGGAGGGGGATGAATTGGGCTTGTTTTAAATTTCTAAAGCAAATATAAAAACCTATCAAATGTCAATCACCCCCTAGTGCCTACCGTCCGTGTGTCCTAACTAGAAAGCGGTAGCAGTTCATAGGAATTAAAAACAACCTAAGCAATTCAAGTAGGAAATGTAAAAACAAGACGGAAATGTAAAGAGCTAGGGAATAGAAAATCTCATGGACGCAGCGATTTTTTCCCGAGGTATCGAGGTGTCGACACACCCCCCTAGTCCTCGTTGGAGCACCTCGCAAGGTATCGCTCCCCCTCTACCCGCGCAAGGGTAGAGTGCTCTCTACGGGCTGATTCTTCGCCACTCCGGCTCCGTGAATCGCCCACAACCGATCACAAGAGCTTGGAGAAGAGCTGCCAACAATCTCCCGGCGGTCACTTCCTCCGAACACCACCAAACCGTCTAGGTACTGTCGAACACCAAGAGTAACAAGCACAAGACCTTCACTTGACCCACTCAAGGCTAGGAAGGTGGATGGATGCACACAAGTCACTCCTAAATCACTCTAGGAGGGAAGAACAAGATGAACTCTCTCTAATCTCTCCCTCACTAGACTCTTGGCTCTCCAAAAGATTTCTCAAGGTGTCACCAGCTGAAACAATGGCTAAGGAGACTTCTAAGGACCAAGGGGGCAACTATAAATAGTCCCCACCTCCAAAACTAGCCGTTTTTTACCTTTTCTTCTCTCTGCGTAGCCACCGGACTAGTCCGGAGCTCACACCACCGGACCATGCACACTGGTCCGGAGCTCACTCACGTTTCAAACTCAGGCACCGTCGGACTACTCTGCTTGGTCCGACGCTCTGGTCCGGAGCCTCGGTGCTCTCTGAGTGAAAACCTATCTCTCTTTTACACACCACCGGACCACTCTCCTTGGTCCGGTGCCCTGGTCCGACGCTCTGGTCCGGAGCCAGGGTGCTCTCTGCATAGACCAAACTTCCTGTCTTGAGGCGTCGGACTAGCCGTCGGACAAACCGTCGGACTAGTCCGGAGCCTTCTGACTCTCTGAACCAAGCCACCGGACCACTCTCCTATGGTCCGGTGCTTTCCAGACAGGTGGTCCGGAGCTCCTCGAGCTGAGAATCTGCCTAAGTCAGGGACCACCGGACTACTCTCCTTGGTCCGGTGCCCACTTAGCAGAGTGGTCCAGAGCCTCTTTCTCCCTCTTTTTCAACCGATTTCGCTGAGGTTTCTCAAGGGATTTTGCTCCTACCACTTCTAGGGTTTATCAAGGGCTGAAAGCAAGGTCTCTAGGACTAGTTGTGACAAGTGTGCATATACCCACTTTCCTAAACTCTCCTAGGTCAAGCTACTAACCTCATACCCCTCTTTATAGTACAGTCAAAGGAAAAACAAAAGCCCTAGCTATACTTAGTGCCCTTCTCAACCTTATGGCACTAAGAACTAGCCTAGTCTTCGTCGAGTAACTCCATCCTTTGCAACCGAAACGATTTCCATCTTGGGGGCATGAATATCCATTAAGCCCATTCAAAATACATCACTCATGACCTAACATATATGACTTTGTCTCTGCAAAACACACGTTAGTCATAGTGATCTAGTATTGTCGTTAATCGCCTAAACACAAGGGTCCATGATTCTACAATCTCCCCCTTTTAGGTGATTGACGACAATACAAGCTCGAGTAGAGAATAAAGAGTGAATTTTGATAAGAGAAGGCATGACTTGACATGAGATAGGCATGGGTTAGTTATAAGAAAGACAAGTACATGCCTAACCATTCAAGCCATGACAAGCACAATAGATATGAAATGAGCATAGTACTTGATTTCAAAAAGGATATGCTATAGCCAAAAGATCAGAGATTAGCGCGGAAGCAACATAGCATAACCAAGTGACAAGATATATAAATATAGAAAAGTCCACACATGTCACACAACCATCAAGACTCAACCATCACACATATCATACAATGCAATGAGACGGTAAACATGATGCATGATGCAATAGAGTTTATACACAACAAAAGAACGAGTCCTACTAGCTCCCCCTAAAGCTAGCCCATCTACTCGACTCTCCCTCTCCCCCTTTGGCGTCAAAACACCTAAACTAAGCGTCTGGAGGTGGAGTGGAAGCAGCCGTGGAGCGATCGAGGACCCTGAAAGCTGCCAGATAGGTCTCATCATCTGAATCCTCCCCTGAGTGTCGGTAGCTGGTAGTGAAGCGGTCTGGGGGTCGGAAGCTGACAGGTCTGCTACGGTCGAAGACTCGGGAGCAGTAGCTGGAGAAGCAGTAGGAGCGGTAACCGGTGCTAGTGTCTCTCCGGGAGCCTCAGGAGCTGCTGTGACCGGTGGTGCCTCATGCACTGACTCGTCTAGAGTCTGAAGAACCGGAGACTGCTGAGGCTGGACTGGAGTGGAGGTGACAACTGTAGCATCGGTAGCGACTGCAGCTGTCGGAGGGGTAGACACGGCTGGAGCCCGACTGTCGTGTGTAGCCTCTGAGGAAGCTACTGAGGAGCGGTGCTGATCAGCTGTCGGTGCTACAAGCTCGGCCTCGACCTCTGCTGCAATCTGAGGACCAGTGGGGGACGGCTGACCGGTAATGTCACTGAAGGAGGTTGACAGATCTCTAGCAGTAGCACCCATCGTAGCGGTAAGTGGAGTGAAACCTGTAGTGAGAGGGGTGAACTGCTGAGTAGGTTCAAAGATGTCCAACCACTGAGTCATCTAAGTCGCCGGTGACTGGAACGGGGTGGTCAATCCATCACCCTGAAGTCCACTGGACTGTACGGCTGGGGTGGGAGTGACTGACTGACCGACGGAGCTCGAAGGGACCACTGAGGGGCCAACTGAAGGTCCTACTGAGAACTGGGGCCCTCCAAGCTGCCCAACTGACTGTGAGGGCTGAGAAGTGCTCATCATCTGAATCTGTGGAGCTGCAGGGAACTCTAGAGGAGGAGCGTCAGTCCACTTCATTATGTGTGCCATAAATGCCATATTCTGCTGCTGCAGCTGCTGTGACTGTAACTGAAGTCGCTGGGACTCTAGATGCATAGCGAGCATCTGTCGCTGCATCTCGAAGTGACGCTCCTCTGACTGTCGCTGCATCTCGTCTTGTCTCTGCTGGACCTGTGTAACTGCAGTGATGAGAGAGCTCTGCTGCTCATTCATCCTGTCAAGGAGCTTGAGCATCATCGTCTCAGTGGCAGAGGCAGAGCCGCCAGCCTCAGTGTCGTGCGCCCGTGGGGGCATCTGTGGAACCGGCTGGAAGTCTGCGTCTGAGCTGTCGGAAGTATCCTCTGGAGTCACATCAGCTCCTATATCTAAACCATGGAGCTCCTGCTGCTCAACACCACGAATGGCCTCATCCTGAGCATCAACCTCTGCTCTGTCAGCTGGTGTTGTCCTCTCTCTGACAAGACAGAGGACCCTGTTTCCAAACCGGCTATCAAACGACCCCAGGACTCTGTAATCTGGGAAAGAAGTAGGCGACTGATCCAATAGAGCACGGAGTCCAGGTTGTGCTCCCTCTAGCTCAATAGCAATAATCGCAGAGATCCAGTGAGCATAGGGAAACTGTCGTCAGGTCCTCATGCCATCTGCTATCACATCCTCTATCTCTGACACTAGAAAGTCTGCAATATCAAATGGTGTCTGAGATACCAGGGTCTGAAGGAGAAGCTGCTGCATGTTGGTCAATCCTTCCTTGTACCCCGTGCGAGGTAGCAGAGTACGACGAAGCACATCGTTCAATCTATGAACTGTAGGCCTGAGCTCTGCTGGGCTACGCCTGGAGCCCTCTGAGAAAGGTGGCTTGAACAGAGGAGCCACCTCCTGCACTGACAAAGTACGGCCTCCTCGAGCTCTGCGAGGCACTGAAGCTCCTCGATAACACTCGTAGTGCAAGTCAAACTCACCACCCTCCTGACGGAAGCGAAAGATCTCTCGGAGTTTGGTCAAGTATAGCCTGTACCTCTCGCCTCTGAAGGTGTACTGCACAAACTTGTGCTCCGGATCCACCCAAACTGAAGCATAGAACTCTCTGACCCATCGCTCTATATAGTTACCAGAACGCCCGAGTAAATCGGCGAGTCCCGGCTGGTAAGTCAAGAACGGGCGAATCTCCTCACCAGCTAGCTCAATGATGCTCTCTAAGGAGCAAACCCTGTGTGGTCGTATCTGAATGCTAGTCAACTGAGCTGCCCGGTAGAAATCCTCCATGAGAGGTGTATGCCAACCTGGTGAGGCTCTGGGGTCTCTCTGATCCGGACACCACTTCTCTAGAGCAACGAATCTGAGCTTCTTCACCTGCTTTGTTGTAAGATTCCTCAGATCAAGGTGAACTGAGGCTGAAGCTGCTGTGGGAGCTGCTGACTGAGGTGACTGAGCAGACTGGGAGCGGGTGGAGCGCCCCCAGGAACTAGGTGCCAACGGTGTACCCAGGGCCTCTGTGACAAGCTTTGGCTCCTGTGGAGTGTCCTCAGTGTGTGACCCAGCTAGGGGAGAAGTGGGAAGATCCCGTGGAGGGTGCCGAGTCTCACGGTACCTCGGCGACCACCTCGCTTTGCGCGGTCCGCTGCATCGGCCACTGCCTCGGCTTTCTCAGCCTCTGTGAGCTTGCGCTTCTTCTTCTTTGCTTTCTCAACCACTAGCTTCTTGCCCTTGTCTCTAGAAGGACATGGAGGAGGAGGAGCATCACCACCAGACCCAGCTGCATGAGCACGAGTGCTGCGAGTCATACTGAAACAATCACAGAATCACTGCACACTGACAAGCAACCACTGATAGATCACAAGTATACTGCCTCAAGAACCACTGATCTCTGTCACAAGAAACACTGAACGCTGCAAGTAACAATTGTCAACTGATCAAACAAAGTACCACTGACAGAGGGGCCTCCAAGCCACTGGACTGAACCTCTTGAGGCTTTGCCTCAATCCTTACTCGCGAGCTTTGCCCCGAGTTCAACTGCCACTGACTACTGCTGGATAGAATACACAGGGTATACATAAGCATATATAACATCTAGAGATAAGAATCCGTATAGAAGCAAGCATCTAGATAAGTGAAAGAATGAAATCTGACATGATACCTGAGGTAAGAAAGCGTAGCTATTCAGAGCAATCTCAAGTACCAAAGCACTCTCCGAACGGGATATACCAGCTGCGAATTACAATTGGCAATTGAATATAGTGAATTGGATTGAATATGGAAACGTGATTTGCAAGGAATAATCCTAGGGCATAATTCAATTAACGACTCGACAAAACGCGATATCGTAAACCGAAACCATACCCTAGAAGCGAAGTGACGGAGTCGACGACGACGAAACGGTCACGGATGTAGACGATGAAAGGTCGAGGGCGAACGCGTCGAAACCCGATTTCGTTCGAGAACGAACACGGCGAAAACTTCCTAGGGTTAGGGCAAACCCTAACTCCTTGACTTGCAGTGGCAATGGAGATGGAGGGGGAAACCCTAGGTGGCTCAGCTTGGCAGAGAGGAGAGAGGAGCTTGGGCGCGGAGAGCTGAGCTGCTTGCCGGCGGCGAGGTGGAGGACGGCGGCGCGGCGGCGGTGAAGTGGTGGAGGCACTACGGCGGTGCAAGGCGGCACTGCGGTGGAAGAGAGGGCAGAGCAGGGGGGCAGTGGTGGCGGAGCTCAGGGGAGTCTCACCGGCGGCGAGAACCACGGCGCGGGCGCTGGGGCGGAGTGGTGGCGACGGACGGCGCAACGGCGTACGGAGGGCGAAGGTTGAAGACAGTGAGAAAACAGAGCCGCGCGCGGGGGGTTATCCGCAAAATTTGAAAGTGTCGGACCACTCCGCTTGGTCCGGTGGCTGGTCCGACGAGTGGTCCGAAGGTACCAGAGAAGGGAATCCAGTGAGCAACCGACCACCGGACTACTGCACCGGACGACTCACCGAACTAGTCCGATGGAGCACCGGACTGGTCCGACGGTGAACAGATCAGAATGACAGAGGCACCGGACAACTTGACATTGGTCCAGTGCAGCGTCGGACACTGGTCCGACGGATTCTTTGGCTGGAGACGATTTATGCAGTGAGGGACAGGGCGTCGGACCACTGCGTCGGACCAAGGCAGAGTGGTCCGGAGAGTGGTCCGGTGCTTAATTTTGCTCTGAATTTTCCTATTTTTCTCTCCAATCTTTTCTCTTAGACAAGTACCAACACAAAAGAGCAAAGAGGAACACTTGTTGGACTTAACATAAGAACCATCTCTCAAACCCTCAATTTTAGAAGTAGTTTGCCATAGGCTAGAATTAGTTTTCATAAGAAAATAGTTCAATAAAGCTCCAAGGGTCACCTTAGAGACACTAGAGGGGTATTAGCTGAAGCTAGAGCGTTGAATTGCTTCCCCCTAAGTGTTGAACCTAATGATGACCAACAAACTTAACCGAAAAGAAACGAAGAAGCAACACTTATGCATATGCAATGCAAAACAGAATTTGAATCTAGGTTGCTTGCAAGTTTAAACCGCGGTTAAGTTTTGTCACACGCTTTGAGGGCGGTTATCTTAACCGCGTTAGCCAAGCCTATGTGCATTACCAAATTAAACAAGTTATATTACATATGAATGCATGATTCACACAAGCTCATATTTTAGTGAAGTTAGAGTGATCAAGCACATTCAACTCGCTTCTCAACCTACAAAAGGTTGTTTCATCGAGTGGTTTAGTGAAGATATCCGCCAATTGATCTTCGCTCTTCACTCCAACTAGTGTGATGTCTTTCCTAGCCACATGATCTCTAAGAAAGTGATGGCGAATATCAATGTGCTTGGTGCGAGAGTGTTGAACCGGGTTGTTAGCAAGCTTTACGACGCTTTCATTATCACACAAAAGTGGAACTTCTTTTAAAAACACGCCGTAATCAAAGAGTGTTTGGGTCATGTATAAGATTTGTGCACAACTTGCTCCCATGGCAATGTATTCCGCCTCGGCGGTTGACAATGCCACACTGTTTTGCTTCTTTGAGGACCAAGAGACAAGTGATCTTCCTAGCATGTGGCACCCGTCGGAGGTACTCTTCCTATCAACCTTGCACCCGACATAATCCGAATCGGAATAGCCAACTAGTTGGAAGGGAGCTCCTTTGGGATACCAAAGACCCATGCTAGGGGTGTGCCTTAAGTACCTAAGGATTCTTTTAACCGCACAAAGATGCGACTCCTTAGGGTTTGCTTGAAACCTAGCACACATACACACACTAAACATGATATCCGGCCTAGATGCGGTGAGGTAAAGTAAACTACCGATCATAGAACGATAAAGAGTTTGGTCAATCGGTTTACCTCCCTCATCGAGATTGAGATGCCCATTAGTAGGCATTGAGGTCTTGATTGGCTTGCAATCCTCCATCTTGAACTTCTTAAGTAGATCATAAGTGTACTTTTCTTGAGAGATGAAGGTCCCTTCTCTCATTTGCTTCACTTGAAAGCCGAGGAAGAAGGTTAGCTCGCCAATCATTGACATCTCGAACTCCTTGGACATCAAGTCACCAAACTCCTTGCAATGGTCTTGGTTTGTTGACCCAAATATAATGTCATCGACATATACTTGGCAAACAAAGATCTCTCCATTAAGCTTCTTGGTGAATAGTGTAGTGTCGATGATCCCGATCTTGATGTCCTTCTTGATTAGGAAGTCCCTTAGCCTCTCATACCAAGCTCTTGGAGCTTGCTTCAAACCGTAGAGTGCCTTGGACAACCTATACACATGATTAGGCAAGTTTGGGTCTTCAAACCCGGGAGGTTGTGAGACATAAACAAGTTCATTAATGAAACCATTTAAGAAGGCGCTCTTCACATCCATTTAAAAGAGTTTCATTTTGTGATGTGAAGCATACGCCAAAAGGATACGGATGGCTTCAAGTATTGCAACCGGAGCAAAGGTCTCTCCAAAATCGAGTCCTTCTACTTGAGAGAACCCCTTTGCCACCAATCTTGCTTTGTTCCTCACAACCACGCCTTGATCATCTTGCTTGTTCCTAAACACCCACTTGGTGCCTATGATTCTTGCATCCTTTGGCTTCTATTCAAGTGTCCACACTTGGTTCCGGGTGAAGTTGTTGAGTTCTTCATGCATGGCATTCACCCAATCCGGATCCGCAAGTGCTTCTTCTACACTAGTAGGCTCAACAAAGGAAACAAACGAGTGATGTTCAACATAAGATGCAAGTCTAGAGCGAGTCATTACTCCCTTTGATGGACTCCCTATGATTTGATCATGGGGGTGAGCTTGAAGGATGGATGTTGATTTTCTATTTATTTCTTGAGGAGGAGGATGTGGTGCTTCAACATTGCTTGCTTCGGCCTCGACTTGATCTTGAGGAATGTGAGTGTCTTCTTGAGCTTCCCTCACTTGATCTCCTTCATCAACTTGAGGCGTGTGAGGTGGAGAAGGATCTTGATTTGCTTCATCTTCAACTTCTTCCACCTCTTGCGGGTTGATAGCACCAATTGGCATATTCTTCATTGCCTCCCTCAAGGGTTCATCACCTACATCAATATCCTCAAGCGCTCCTTGGGAGCCATTAGTTTCATCAAACTCCAAGTCATACGTTTCTTCAACTAAGCCGGTGGCTTTGTTAAATACACGGTATGTCTTGGATTTAAGTGAATAACCAACAAGGAAACCAATGTCACACCGCCGTTGGAATTTACCCAAGTGTTGGCGCTTCTTGTAGATGTACACCTTGCAACCAAACACCCGAAAGAATGAAATGTCCGGCTTCTTCCCATTGACAAGCTCATAGGGGTCTTCTTTAATAGCCTTTGGACGAAGAGGCGGTTTGCCACATAGCAAGCGGTGTTGATTGCCTCCGCCCAAAACTTCTCGGGAGTGTTGTACTCATCAAGCATAGACCTTGCTAGAGTTATGAGTGTCCGATTCTTCCTCTCTATGACACCATTTTGTTGTGGAGTATATGTGGCGGACACCTCATGCTTGATCCCAACTTCATCACAATAATCTTCAATCTTTGTGTTCACAAACTCGGTGCCATTGTCACTTCTAATCTTCTTGATCTTCACATCAAATTCATTTTGAGCTCTTGTAGCAAACTTCTTGAAGATGCCTTGTGTCTCTCCCTTGTCTTGAAGAAAGAACACCCAAGTGTACCGAGAGTAGTCATCCACTACCACTAAGCAATAGAGATTTCCTCCAAGACTAGCATAGGTGGTAGGGCCAAATAAGTCCATGTGTAGCAACTCTAGGACTCTTGAGGTTGACATGAAAGCCTTGGTTGGATAAGTGTTTGCCACTTGCTTGTCGGCTTGACATGCACTACAAAGTTTTTCCTTCTCAAACACCACATCCTTGATTCCTCTAACCATTTCCTTCTTGACTAGCTTCTTCAAGGTTGACATGCCCACATGAGCTAATCTTCTATGCCATAGCCAACCCAAAGAATTCTTGGAGAATAGACAATCTTGCAAGTTTGCTTCATTTGAAGTGAAGTCCACTAAGTAGAGGTTGTTGTGCCGGAACCCTTTGAATATCATTGATGAATCTTCAATCTTGGTCACAATCACCTCATTTGGTGTGAAGAGACAATGAAACCCGAGATCACAAAGTTGACCAACCGATAGCAAGTTGAAGCTCAATGATTGTACTAGCAAGACATTTGAGATTGATTGATCTTGGGAGATAGCCACTTTGTCTGAGCCTTGAACTTTGCCCTTTGAATTATCCCCAAAAGTAATCTTGTCTTGATTTGCACAATCCTCATCAAGTGTGGTGAACATCCGGGGGTCGCCGGTCATGTGTTGAGTGCAACCACTATCAATTACCCAATGGCTCCCACCGGTCTTGTAGTTCACCTACACACAAGCAACTTGGGGTTAAGCTTGTTGTTTGGGAACCCCCTTAGTGCGGGGCCCCATTGCCTTGTCAACCAACTCCTTAGCAACCCAAAGAACCCTAGGCTTGTTCTTCATTGGTGGTCCAAGAAACACCGCAAGTGGTCTACTATTGGAATCTTTGTTGATGACATAGTGAGCATCATGAGAAAATGGCCTAGTGTGCTTGGGCAAGGTCTTGGGAAGTGGAGTCTTGCATTGAAATGATAGATGACCAATTTGTCCACATCCAAAGCACCTCTTAGGCTTAGGCTTTGGCTTCTCTTGATTGTAGCCATTGTACTTGTTCTTGTAGTAGTTCTTGGCTTCAATCTTGACCTTGGCCTTCATCACTTGGTTCTCCTTGTACCCAATACCGGTCTTGTCACTCTTCATGACGGTGCTCATTAGAAGCTCACTTTAGAGATTATGGCCCTTGGTGAACTTTTCAAGGCCACTAGTAAGCTTGGTCTTGTCATTCTTGAGCTTGAAAATTTCTTCTCGAAGAGAGTTGATCAAGGTGATAGCATCTTTGTCTTCTTCTTGAGCCGGCTTGATGGTGAAGGGCTTGTTTGCCTTGAGGTTGATTAGCTCTTCCTTGAGCTTTGAGTTCTCTTCACTCATCTTCACATAATCATCATACTTGTCGGCTTCTACAACTCTCTTGCCCTTGCAGTTTGCACTTTGCTCAAGAGCCACATCATCAAGCTCGATATCACAAGAGGTAGCACTTGCACACTTAGCACACGGGTTAGTAGCAACATGTGTAAGATCTTGAGTAAGTAATTCATTTGCTACCACTAGTGTGCCATGATCACTTTTCACTTGATTGTAGTCATCTTTTAACAAGTTAAACCTTGTGAGGAGCTCTTGGGATGACCTCTCAAGCTTATCATGTTTCTCATTGGCTTGCTTAAGAGAGGCTTTGAGCTCCCTAGTGCTAGATGTGAGAGAGTTAATCTCAAGCTTCAAATCATCATTAGCACTAGACAAGTTATCAAGCTTATCATGCAAGTTTTCCTTGATTTCAAGAAGTTTGTCATTTTTACTCTTGTACTTCCTTATGATGCTAGCATATTTGTTGCAAATTTTAATTAGTTCATCATAGGAAGGTGCTTCTTCATCATCACTATCATCACTAGAGAGGTCATCACCATCATCCTCTTTTTATACCTTCTTGTCACCTTTAGCCATAAGGCATAGGTGTGTACAGGATGAGCCCGACGATGAAGGAGGAGGTGGCGGTGGAATCGAAGAACCAATCATCAAAGCGGCCACCTTCTCTTCTTCACTCTCATCATCGGAGGAGTCGCTTGAATCATCAATGTCGGTGAGCCAATCACCCACAATGTAAGCTTTGCCATCCTTCTTCTTCTTGTGGAAGTTGAAGTTCTTCTTCTTCTTGTATGGCTTGTCTTGCTTCTTGTTATCATCACTTGAGTCATCATTGCCGCCCTTATTCTTCTTGAAGTTCTTGAACTTGTTGTTCTTGAACTTGTCTTTCTTCTCTTCGGGACACGCATGGGCTAGATGACCAAGAGTGCCGCAATTGTAGCACTTCATTTGGGAGATTGACTTCCTTGAGGAGCTTGTGAAGAATTTCTTCTTCTTTGAGTCAAACTTGACTCCATTCTTGTTTAGCCTCTTCAACATCTTGGCGGTCTTCTTCACCATGAGAGCGATGTTGTCTTCATCATCATCATCACTTGTACTCTCAACGACATATTGAATCTTGCACTTCTCCTTGGAAGATGCCTTGAGAGCCAAGTCCTTCTTTTCCTCCTTCTCTTTCTTCTTGGAGGATGATGAAGTTTCATCATTGATCTTCATGTACATCTCATGAGCATTGATCTTGCCCAACACTTGCGTTGGTGTAGTTGCGGAGAGATCGCCTTGATGAAGAACCGTGACGATGTGCTATACTTGTCTATTGGAAGGACACAAAGTATCTTGCGCACCATATCGGCCGGTGTCATTTGAGAGAGTCCAAGGCCATTCAACTCCTCTACAAGCACATTCAAGCGAGAATACATTTCATTAGCATTTTCATAAGATAGCATGGTGAAAGCATTTAACTTAGCAATGATAAGGTGATAGCGCTCTTCTCTTTCACATTTAGTGCCCTCGTGTAGAGCACAAATGTTTGTCCAAATCTCATGCGCGGTTTTGCAATTCTGCACACGGTTGAACACATCCTTGCAAATGCCACGGAAAAGAATATTCTTTGCCTTGGCATTGTTCTTCTCAAAGTATGGGTCCTCGGCGAACACCGATCCACCTTGGGTGGCGGCTTTGTGAACGCCGACATCCACGGCCTCAAGGTAGTCCTCCATCCGCACTTTCCAATAAGGAAAGTCATCCCCATCGAACATGGATGGCGGTCCATCCCCATGGGACATCTTGCTCTAGGCGGTGAAGCCTAATTTAGAGCAACAAGGCTCTGATACCAATTGAAAGGATCAAGATGCCCAAGAGGGGGGGTGAATTGGGCTTGTTTTAAATTTCTAAAGCAAATATAAAAACCTATCAAATGTCAATCACCCCCTAGTGCCTACCGTCCGTGTGTCCTAACTAGAAAGCGATATCAGTTCATAGGAATTAAAAACAACCTAAGCAATTCTAGTAGGAAATGTAAAAACAAGACGGAAATGTAAAGAGCTAGGGAATAGAAAATCTCATGGACGCAGCGATTTTTTCCCGAGGTATCGAGGTGTCGACACACCCCCCTAGTCCTCGTTGGAGCACCTCGCAAGGTATCACTCCCCCTCTACCCGCGCAAAGGTAGAGTGCTCTCTACGGGCTGATTCTTCGCCACTCCGGCTCGGTGAATCGCCCACAACCGATCACAAGAGCTTGGAGAAGAGCCGCCAACAATCTCCCGGCGGTCACTTCCTCCGAACACCACCAAACCATCTAGGTGCTGTCGAACACCAAGAGTAACAAGCACAAGACCTTCACTTGACCCACTCAAGACTAGGAAGGTGGATGGATGCACACAAGTCACTCCTAAATCACTCTAGGAGGGAAGAACAAGATGAACTCTCTCTAATCTCTCCCTCACTAGACTCTTGGCTCTCCAAAAGATTTCTCAAGGTGTCACCAGCTGAAACAATGGCCAAGGAGACTTCTAAGGACCAAGGGGGCAACTATAAATAGTCCCCACCTCCAAAACTAGCCGTTTTTTACTTTTTATTCTCTCTGCGTAGCCACCGGACTAGTCCGAAGCTCACACCACCGGACCATGCACACTGGTCCGGAGCTCACTCACGTTTCAAACTCAGGCACCGTCGGACTACTCTGCTTGGTCCGACGCACTGGTCCGACGCTCTGGTCCGGAGCCTCGGTGCTCTCTGAGTGAAAACCTATCTCTCTTTTACACACCACCGGACCACTCTCCTTGGTCCGGTGCCCTGGTCCAACGCTCTGGTCCGGAGCCAGGGTGCTCTCTGCATAGACCAAACTTCCTGTCTTGAGGCGTCGGACTAGCCGTCGGACGAACCGTCGGACTAGTCCGGAGCCTTCTGACTCTCTGAACCAAGCCACCGGACCACTCTCCTATGGTCCGGTGCTTTCCAGACAGGTGGTCCGGAGCTCCTCGAGCTGAGAATCTGCCTAAGTCAGGGACCACCGGACTACTCTCCTTGGTCCGGTGCCCACTTAGCAGAGTGGTCCGGAGCCTCTTTCTCCCTCTTTTTCAACCGATTTCGCTGAGGTTTCTCAAGGGATTTTGCTCCTACCACTTCTAGGGTTTATCAAGGGCTGAAAGCAAGGTCTCTAGGACTAGTTGTGACAAGTGTGCATATACCCACTTTCCTAAACTCTCCTAGGTCAAGCTACTAACCTCATACCCCTCTTTATAGTACGGTCAAAGGAAAAACAAAAGCCCTAGCTATACTTAGTGCCCTTCTCAACCTTATGGCACTAAGAACTAGCCTAGTCTTCGTCGAGTAACTCCATCCTTTGCAACCGAAACGATTTCCATCTTGGGGGCATGAATATCCATTAAGCCCATTCAAAATACATCACTCATGACCTAACATATATGACTTTGTCTCTGCAAAACACACGTTAGTCATAGTGATCTAGTATTGTCATTAATCGCCTAAACACAAGGGTCCATGATTCTACAAATACACCGCACCGTGTTCCCTTGAGAATTCCTGAGAATTCGCCACTCCCCTAATGAGAACAGGGAAAAGAGGCGACCACATTGAATCGTACTTGAAGTTGGGAGTCGTAGGGAAAAGAGGCGACCACATTGAATCGTACTTGGAGTTGGGAGTCGTAGGTGCTAGACCACAGTGGTACCATCATGTTCGCTTGGCTTATCAGCCACCCTTCTCTCAGCGACGGTGCCATCCCTCGGCCATCACATGTTGAGGCAACAGTTGCGCCCAACCCTTTCACACCGCGTCTCGAGGTGAGGGTGGTGCCTGCCCCTAGGCCATCCGCGCGTCGAGGCGTAGCGGCGGCGCTCGCCTCTCGTCCAGGGCCATGTATTGATGTTGTTGCCTTGGCGCATGTTTCGTAGGAGTAGACCGTAGCCGTAGGCACTGGAGCTCCTCGTCCAACGCAGATCCGAAGGCCCTAGGGTTTCGTGGGAGATGGAACAGGAAGAGGCCATGGCGGCGATGTGATTTGAGGCCGAGCATGTGAGAGAGAAAGTGGGGGACGGGGAGAAGGGCACTGGATGGGTTTGGTGTTGCCAGTGGGGGCAGTTCGTGGAGGCGGCATCGTGTCTGGTGCTAATTCCTGAGGCTGCGAAGGTCCGTCTCCATGGACGCGTGTCTCGAATTCACGGTCGGTCGAGTGAGGCAAGCTCTGGGCGGACAACGGGTGAGAGAAGCGAAGCCTGTGGATGATTGTATGTTTTGTAGATGTAGATGTGTAGATATAGAGAAGAGACGCAGAGATGTATAGATAATAAAATAATAAAAAGTACCGGTTTATGAGCTCCCATATATAGCTGAACATGAGATTGAAATTATTATTTAAATAAATTGTATATTGATTGTCAGATCACGGATTTGCACTACTAAACGCAACTACACGTGAAGGGCACGCCCGGGGAATCCGCTCCAGCCAACGACTTGATGATTGCGGCGAAACGTCCAGCAGCACTGCTGAGGACTAGCATGCCTGTCGCAGGTGCCTTCCACGCACGAAACAGTTTTACGCTTCTTGGCCTCCTGCATGCATTCCAAGGTGCACCGCACCACATCGCACGGCCCATTAATCACGGGGTGGCAGATCGTCTCGTCGTCCTCATCTGCATTATTATTAATTTATTATTTATTACATTGCACACATACAAAGCAAAATCTATATAATTATTCATAATTAAACCAATATATATATATATATATATATATATATATATATATACACACACACACATACTTTGGTCCAAGTTGCTGGAGACGGAAAGAGAAGTCGATATGATCACAAGAACAAAAATGCAAAAGGCAGCACACACGACCCTTGCTGTGTTGGTCTTGACGATGAGTGCCATTATATATGTCAGCTAGGGCCCCTAGGGGAAGAACCCACTATTGCTCTTCTTGCTTATTTCTCTTCTTCCATGCTTATATAGAGGGAAAGACATGTATGAGTGTAAATTCACCGGCCGGTTCTTAATTAAATCTTTGATTCAGTCTCTATCATAAATGTTTTGATAATTAAAGTCTATATATATATATATATATATATATATATATATATATCTTCTATATATCACTACTAGTACGTACTATCCTATATATCCATTAGATATCTATGATTAATATTATATATACCAGCGACAAGCTCAACCAATCAATACATTCTGATAGATATTTTTACCTATAATAATTCTATCATATCAAAGCAATTAAAATGATATTTTATTACGTACTTAAATTCCTTTTAGATGTCATACATCATATTGGTTTCACATCAACCTCAACAAACCAAACTAATTGACATTCATTAGAGAATCTCATTTTTTCTACTTCTTTTTCCACTCAACATTTTAACTAAAAGTTAGCAAAAAAAAGACTTGTGATTCTTTTCTTTTTACATAAAAGAAAGTATGGCATTGGTAGTTTAGTACCTCATATTCATACAATATGTAAATGTCAAGCATACAATTAAATCGATCTTTTGCACTCTGATGAGTACTTACCCTGGCGTCTTGTTTGGTTAATTGCACTCTAATTTTCATATGGGGGTGTTTTGATGTGCAACTAAACAAGCCTTGACGTGTAGGTCAAATCTAAAAAGACAAGTGGATTGATGGCTTTGCCAAACGCTACAAACTCTCACTAATATCGAGCGAACTATGATCATTATGTACAAAACTATAAGTGTTAATTAGCTACTCCATATGTCCAAAAATACAAGTCAAGTCAGTTTTTGAAACTTCGATCAATTATATAAAAAATTATTAATATTTATAATATATAATTAGTATTATTAGATATATAGATAGTTGAGTATACTTTCATAATAAATTTATTTAGAGATATAAATTGTGTACGTATTTTCTACAAATCTAGTATTTTCTACAAATCTAATCAAAGTTGAAAAGTTTGACATGCACACATCACAAAGCTCTATTGTGGGATGGATGGAGTAGATAACAAGATGTTAACCTAGTAATAAGAGAATCTCCAAGAGTTTGTTATATTTTGTTTGGCAAATCTTGTGTTTTGCCAACTCCTAAAACAACATATCAAGTAAAAAAAACAGTCTTTCTCTAATAGTTTGCTATTTTGGACTTAGCAAAATGAAAAAAGAAGACACACAAGACTTTTTTTTTCGAAGAGAAGAGGTGGCGGTGGGAGAAGAGGCGATGCCAAGATTGATATACTTACCCAATGAGGATGGAAGATATGTCAAATTACTATTGATATTAAGTTATGTTTGTCAGATGCTCTAACTGCTCAGGCAATCTTGACGTGGGGGATGGAGTGGCATTAATTGGCCAGCCTATAGACGGCGACGCGAGGGTATCCCCTTGCATGCATGCTCGAGTTCTATATTATTATTATATCCTATTTTATATTTTGTTACTCTTGTGTTGAACTTATACGCTTGGCTACAGATAAGTTATGGTCGATACTCTTATATAAGTTATTTCTAGGTACATAATTTTATTTTTATTTTTTTTAAATCATTGTTCTGTTTCTTTGGTTGTTGATGTCAGCTTTGTTGAATTAAATTGGTTGCGTTGATTGCAGAAACATGAAAAAATATAGAACATATCAGCTACAGATGTGTAGTTGTCAAGTTCTCACTTCGTTTTAATTAACAAACGTTTTATTTTCTATAAACATAGATATACTCTATGTCTAGATACATACTTAAGTAAAGAAATGTATCTAGAAAAAAACATCTTATAATTTGAAAGTATTTAGTAATCACTAGATTGCGAGAGACTATGGAACTAGAGAAAATGACGGATTAATTGGAATGACACGTGTGCAAAAAAAAAAACATGGGCAATGGACCATGGTGCTAAACACGACGCCCACGAAGAGAGGGGCTGAAGTCTGAAGAAGATAGGAGAGAAGGGGGGGGGGGGGGGGGGGGGTAAGACAATATAATTAATGGTATTCATGTTGATACAAAACTGCATGTCACTAGTAGAACATATGAATTTATAGTGGCGTTCCTTTAACGACAATTAACCAAAAAATAATTTAGCGATTTGTGTTTACTTCCACGGCTGCTTCTTCTTCCCCTTCCTTCCCTTCCCCACGAACAAAGCCACGTCAAAACGCATCGCATCGTGTTCGCACCGCACCCGCACCCGCACCGCACCGTTGTTTCAGAATTCGCTACTCCCCCCGCACGCCACCGCCGCCGCCGCCCGTGTCCTAGCAGCCGGCACCCAATTCGCCTCCTTTCCTCTTCCTCCGCCGCCCCGACCCAACCCAACCCCCGCGGCCGGAACCCGCGATGAAGATCACAGCGCTCCTGGTGCTCAAATCCCCTGACGATTCCTCCGCCTCCGCCTCCGCTTCCGGCGGCGAGCAGCAGCAGGCCGTGGTGCTGGCCAACGCGTCGGACGTCAGCCACTTCGGCTACTTCCAGCGCGCCGCTGCCCGCGAGTTCATCCTCTTCGTCGCCCGCACCGTCGCCCTCCGCATCCCCGCCGGCAGCCGCCAGAACGTCCAGCACGAAGGCAAAGTCACGCCTCACGCACGCCTGCCTCCCCCTCGTTTTTTTCCCTTCTTCCCCGCCCCCGCCTCCTCTACTGCGCTGATCCGATCTCGATTGCTCATCCCCTGCAGAGTACATGGTGCATTGCTACAACCAGAATGGCCTTTGCGCTATCGCCTTCACCGACGCCCACTATCCCGTCAGGAGCGCCTTCTCCCTCCTCAACATCGTACGCTATCGCTTCTCTCTCTCTCTCTCTCTCTCTGCTCTGCTCTGTAAAAGACATTACATACTGTTGTCATCATACTTTTGATTGTTGTAATGTAATCTCACCCCTTTGTGCTCTGTATTTTTGCTGCACTGATGTTGATGATAAACTGATAATGCATGACCTCCCTTGCTATTGTCATACCTATGTGATGAATAGGTTGATGGCACATCAGTTTCACAAAGTCTATCCATGTCTGATGTCTTTTACAGGTGCTGGAAGAGTACCAGAAGACTTTTGGAGAGTCATGGAGGACAACCAAAACTGATGTGACCCAACCTTGGCAATACTTGGATGATGCCCTAACCAAATACCAGGTTTGGTTCGTTTCAACCCATACACATATGTGATGCTTTTTTGACATCAGCACTTGAATAGTTATCTAGGGACGGAGAGTTAAATATTTGGAAGAGAAAAACATGCTGTCTGTCTGAGCACGCTGACTCGCGCACGCTCTTCATCCCGTACATATCACTTCCCATGCTCATGCAGTTATGTCTTGAAAATGTAGCTTATCCAGGAATCTGATTCTTGTATGCAATGAAACAGTTGTTGTACTCATACTTGTTAATTAGGCGTCTGTCCAAATCTGGAACTTTATGCATTTACTGTTTTCCCCTTGTTGAGCACATCATTGTTCACTTACTAAATAAAGCTTCATTTGTCAATGATTTATTTGTCTAACAATTATTTTCTTTGCAGGATCCTGCAGAGGCTGACAAGTTGTTGAAAATTCAGAGGGACTTGGATGAAACCAAGATTATTCTGGTAAGTAAGTTCATTATGACTAAGTAGCTTGTCGAATTCTAAATGGAGTTATTTTCATCTGCATCATACTCGAGTAAGTCCATATATTGTTAGACAATGCTAAAATTACGGTCAGGGGGAGTTTTCTTTTACCCTGCTTGGGTTCGGAGCAAAGGAGCAGGATGTTATTACATTACTGAACTAGTGCTAGAATGTGTTTAGAACACTAGTGTTTTTCTTATTTTCTTTCTTTGTGGTTCATTCCTTACTGTTTGCCCATAGAGTTCGATGCTCTGCTTCTGCTTGCTGTTGAAAACTAGTGGCTGATAGAATGTGTGGAGTAAGTGTGGCCTGTTAACTGTATGCTCAGTAATTCTATTACATTTTCTTGTGGAATAGCGCAATATCTGGATTCTTTATTGTTTGCTGGCACTTTGACCAAGTCCCTGAACAGGTGCTTGAATACTCTTTCAGTCACCTGCCTTTTGAGCTAGGCTGATGAAGAGGTCATGAGTTATTGCTGAGGTTAAGGCTAGTCAAGGCTACTTTCTTCTTTCTCAGATTTTAATTTATGTTCTTGATTTTGATATTTGCAGCATAAAACCATTGATAGCGTGCTTGCCAGAGGTGAAAGGTTGGATAGCCTAGTGGAGAAGAGTTCTGATCTAAGTATTTCTTCACAGGTAGGGATATTTTTACTGTGTGTTATGTTGTCCAAGGACATACAAGTTATGGCCTATGGGAAATTGGTCAAAATGATTCAACCCTTGTGTTAAATACTGATTGAAAGGCAACTTCTGAAGTTGTGTAGTGTCTAAATTAAGCATCTGAATTAAGCACGGTGGTGGGAAAAGGCACCTGGGACCGATGCTATGCTTCGGTTGCCCCATGGGATAAAGGGGACCATGTTTTGGTCTAGACACAGGAGGGGTGGGGCAAAATGGTTAACAGTTCCGTCATTAATGTCTAATTTTTACAGAGTGGTAAAAATCTAAAGGGCGACATAGGTGTTAAAGTGTATCGAGTTGCTTTGGTGGTATTTCTCCCAAACCTGCTGCAACTTTCAGTGTCACTGATAAAATTTCCCTTGTAAATTTGACCATATATAGTACCAAATTTCTTGGCCTACCCCCTTGTGTTTTATCTTAGAAAGAAAAGGTTGGATGCAAAAGAGAACAAAATCTACACTTGTAGAATCATTTATTTATAGTAACAAAACAATTGTTGCTTTCATCGACATGTCCATTGTTTGCCTAGAGAACTTGCTAGAGAATGATAGCAGTCGTGTGCGAGTCCAGCAACATTAGGGGGGCTAACTTGTTAGCCAGCCAGTGCGTGGCTTGTTGATGATGATACGCTCGTGCTGACATTCCCTTAATAATTTGCATATATGCAGATGTTCTACAAGCAGGCGAAGAAAACCAACTCTTGCTGTACCATCCTGTGAATTGAGGAAACTGTACGTGGCATCCTAGCCAGGGCAGTGGAGTTGTGTTTAGTTGTACTGCTGGTGCCAGACGTATGCAGTATCATGCTTGATGCCATGCCCTTTTCTTTGCTCTCGGATCTGAAGAGGGTGAATGGCATGAGCCTGATCGTTCGTTGTTGCCCAAAGTGTTAAAAACTAAGTAAAGGTTACTTTGTGATTCTTTGAAAGTAATACAAATGTGGTGAGGCTGGCAATTGTGAATTGTGATGGGAGCTGTGCTTGCAACTAGTTCTTTTTGTTTGCCCTCTTTTTTGCTTTTCCTTTTTTTTTTCAATTTATAGCGTTGTGGTTGTGGGGTCGAAACATTGGAGAAGCTGAGCATAACTGATAAGCTGGGTTGTACCAAACATTCGATGCTGTTATCGAATTGAATTCACAAGAAGGTGAAGGGAATGGTAGTAAAATCTCTAGATTAGTTGATGCCAAGAAGTCAAGACTAGTATCCTACCTAGTTAGTTTTGGATGAAGGCATTCAGTAGTACAAGCAAGCAAGTATACAGAATTGGGTTAATTTAGATCTTGGACAGGAACATGAACAGGGTGGCGAAGAAAACCCCAATAAGCCCAATCATTGAGACGACGGGAGCAGGAACGGACGCTGCTAACCCCACCACCTGCAGCGAAGCGAAGCGAAGCAGTGCAAAGCAAATCATGCATGAGAGAATTGCACATCACAGTGACCCACATGACGAGCAATTTCCGGGGAGAGAAAGCACAAACAATAAAAAAGGAGCACCTTGGTGGTGGCTGCGTCCCCCTCCCCGGCGGCGGTGTCCGGCAGCGGCAGCACGGTGGTGGAAGTGTCGGTCATGCCAGTGGGCAGCGGCACCGTCGGGTTGCTGCCGATGAACGGGTACCCCTCGGCGCCGGGGACCGCACCAGCAGGGCCCGCCGCGGCGCCCGGGCCCGGCTGCAGCGGGAAGCCGAAGTGCGGGGCGGGCTGCTGCCGCTGGCCACCGGGCGCTTGGCTCGGCGGCAGGTCATCAGCTCCTGCTGTGGGCGGCGGTGCCGAGAGCGGCGGGAGGCCGGCCGCGAACGCGTGGGGCGCGGGGGCACCGGCGCCGGTGACTGGCGGATGGGCAGCGGCGTGCCAGTGCTGCGAAATGCCACCAATTGTTTGCATTGCAGCTGATGAGTCGTCAATACTGTAGCGCTGAAGCCGCGACACATGCGCATGCATTTGGGTTGGGTTGGGTTGCCGCCAAGACCAAGAGAAAGAGAGAGAGAAGCGGGCGGTGGGCGAGGTGGAGAGATTACCTTGGCAGCTCCGGCGGCGGACCGCGGCAGCAGGAAGGACGCCAAGACGGCTGCGCCGAGGAGGAGGAGGCGAAGCACAGTGAAGCCGTGTCGCTTCTCCATCAAACCCTCTTCTCTTCTTCCTCGATCGATCGCGCTCTTTTTGAAAGCGAAGCAATCAATGCAATGACTGACTGACTCGAGTAGTAGTAGTTGCGAATTAATGTAGCAGGTCTGGCCACTCTCTGCTGACCGTGGCCTGAGCACAACAATGGCGGCAGGCAGGGCAGCGGGTGCGGACTGTGTGGAGTGTGTGGACCAGTGGCCTTGGCCTGCCCTGGGGTTCCTTCCTTTATTGCAAAAAAAAAAAAAATGTGCAGCACAAAGCGCAGCAGGGCCTGCTTTGCCTGTGCAGAGACCAGAGACCAGAGAGGGGTGATGATGACGCTACAGTATACAGTGGCCGGACCGAGGGAGAAGGAAAGGAGCAAGACACTGTCCCTGCCCACACTACGTACAGTACAGTACAGTACAGGCTACCAGCCTCTATTACCACAGCACGCGAAGCTCTGCTTTTCTCTCTCTCTCTGTTTCCGTCGTGTGGGGATTGGTTTAGGGAAGGGCGGAGGCAGGCATTGGATTGGAACGGGGGAATCTCATGCCGTCCCCATGGCCGGCCATGTTTGTGCTACTGCTAGCTTTTGGCCTTTGCCGGTTGCGGTGCATAGGAATAGCATTGTTAAAATATCGGCAATTATGTATTAAAATATATAAATTAATTATATTAAGTAATTAATATTATTGAAAAAATCTTTAAGTCTAGGTTTTTAACAAATTTATTTAGAGATATAAATGTTGTACATATTTTTTCTATAAACTTAGTTAAAGTTGAGAAAGTTTGACTGACACGTATTCTATAACGACTTTTTTTTTGGGACGGAGAGAGTAAGACTCTTTCTTAGGTCATCCTCAATGAGAGTTTCATGTTTCAGTTTCCAACACAACCATATTTTTGTAACTGTGTAGAAGAGTTTCATCCCCATAAAACTCTCTTTACTCCCACGAAACTCTTATCATCTCTCTCTTCATCAATATGTTGTCACATCAGCATATTTAATGTCCATAAAACTTTGATGAAATCGCATTGAGACTGACCTTACTACTCTGAGCGGACATGTGGAGTTGATCCAAGAACCAAATGCTCAGGATAAGACTAAGACAGCTTCGTTCGATTTCGATGAGCACAGAGGCAAAGGCAAGGCAGGCAGACATGGCGGTGGACGTGCCAAAGAATGTCTTCCTTTCATGCATGAGAGACCCAGACTGAGAAAAGAACCTCTAATCTTCTTCTTTTTTTATTAAACAAATGTAAGCACACTACTGTATTGAGATGCTAGCTCGTAAAGACGTGCTAAAAGAAAAACAAGGCCGTAATGAGATGCTAATTGCGTACTAGGAGTACATACTACACTCCTACTAGTACCAAGGCAAAGGCAAAGGCAAAGACAGCCGCCGGATCGGAGTGCGTGCATGTCCCTCTCCTGTTACTACTTTTCCCGTCCCGTCTGACGCTGAATTCAACGGGACTTCGGGAGCACGTACAGTACAGCAGCGTGCTCCTACCGTTACGTCGGCGGGGGTTTTTTTTTTTTCATTTCAAATGGGAATGGCGCCTGTGTCTCCCGTTGTTGCTGCTGCATTCTCATGGCCGATCCAGGCCTGTTTGGTTTGCCAACAGGCCCGTTTTGGATTCAGTAGCCTCCACTGGCCCATCAAGAGTTGCAGTGGATATGATTCATGTCTCGTCCAGGCCACGAGTTGCAAAAGCCACCGATTCACTTAGCCTTTACCATAAAATCTGACGACAGGACCAGTTAAAATAGGGGAAGAAAAAAAAAGTACTTCTTTTTTTTAAGGTAAAAGCATAATTGCAGCATGAACCCAACTACAGCTGTTGTTCATGTTAGACCTGACTGCTCTAATTAAGATGTAGTAGGACGCACCCTAAGTATGCATGTTAAACAAGTGTATCCACCATGCTAAATAGTTAAGAATAGTAGGACAAGAAGAATGGCTGGCTCCATCCTCCATTTGCCTGTTCTAATTCTAATCCCACACATACAGCCTATTCGTTTGGCTTTTCAACCGGCTTAAATCCAATCAGAACAGTGTTTTTCTCTTACAAGAAATCAGCCAGCAGTAAATAATCATACCGGAACCGTAAATAATCCTGCCAAACGAACAGGCTAATAGTCGTCCATCCATAGAATGGATTCCTTGCTCTTTAACATGGCTCCGGCTGCACGTACTGGCAGCACCTCGGCACTGTACAATGTTTCCATCACTGGCTGGAGTCCATATGCCCGTACCACGTATAGTACTCAGGCTGTGCTGCTAAAAAAATATTATAGTTCCCCAGCGTTCCGACGGGACCAATATTGCATTGTAAGCAGATGATGACAGAACTAATTAAACAGACGGCAGCCATTTACTCAACCGTACGTACCCCTTTGTTTGGTGTGAGACTGGGAGTGAAACGCAAAGACAACGTTCCTCCAAAAAAAAAACAAGGCATATATAGTTGGCTTCTGCTCCGGTACTCCCTCTTTAAAAAAAATGTACGAATCTTAAAGTATCTAATTAAAAAAATTTAACTATTTATATTATTTAGCAGTTGGATCTCGCGTCCCGTCAGAGCCCAGCCCCGAGTCCAGTCCAGATTTAGACGGTGAGTAACATATCCGTCAATTCTTTGACGACGCCGCCTCATCCATTCCCGAGCAGAGGCGGTCGGCGGACGGAGCAGCTGCAGCACCCCCTCCTCCTTCGATCAACTCTTGAGCAGAGCACACTTCCCGCGGACGGAATATTTAACTATTTATCGTTATAACCGTCGATAACTCTCTAGATCTCATGCTAACAGATGACATTATTTTTTAGCATCTCTTTCGTACGATCTCATACACTTTTATCATATTCATCGTCGTGGCGCGCCACCGCAGCTATCCACGCTGACAGTCGGGTACAAAATAACCTTAGTACCCCTGCCCTCACCCAGTCAACCCAGTCAAGTGTATGGGCCAATCGAGCCGGCCCAGTTGTCCCCGTCCTCTTCTTCTTCCCCGTGCTCGACGCCGACCTCCGCCGCCGCCGCCCCATCCCTGGAAGCCTTGGGGCGTCTTCAACGACGACCTCGTCGAAGGACGACGTCCACTCTACAGGCTGTTGGGGGTTAGGTGGATGGGCAGGCTGAGCGCAAGCGCGCGCGGCCGGCGGCCGGCGGCGGGAGCACGAGAGGGCGAGGACCACTTCGACCGGGTGGCCGACTACCTGCTGCTCCTCATCTTCAACAAGCTCGCGGACGCGCGTTCGCTGGGGCGCTGCTCCGCGGTGTCGCGCCGCTTCAACGCGCTCGTCCCGCTCGTGGGCGACGCCTGCCTGCGCATCGACCGCGTCATCCCCGCCGACGCCGCTGACGGCGGCGACGCGCTAGGCCTCGCGGGCGGGCCGCGCCCGCGCGCCGTGCTCTCGCACCTCCTCAAGGCCATGCTGCAGGCCGTGCTCAAGCCCTTCGCGCACTGCGCGACGCCAAGTCCGCGCAGCTGCAACATCACTCGCCGGCGCAGATGCTCAAGAGCTTCAGTAGCACCCGCAACCTCCGCATGGATCTCCCCGTCTCCGACGTCGGCACGGACGACGGCGTTGTCCTCAAGTGGAAGGCCGTGTTCTGCAGCAGCACGCTGCAGAGTTGCGTCATCCTCGACGGCACCAAGGTGGACCGGCTGCCGCTGCCGCTGCCAACGCCTCCTCCGCTCCTCCAGCAGACGACGCGCGTTGACCGCGGCTGACGAGCGTGCGCGGGTGCAGCGGGTGCCGGAGCGCGCGCGGGTGCTGGATGCAGGTTACGTGGAGCGCGTCGCTGGCGTTGAGCGCGGCGCGGGGAAGAAGAAGGGGACGGGGATGGGCCGGCTCGACCGACTGAGTGAGAGGATGGGCCCATACACTTGACCGACCGAGTGGGTCATTTTGCACCCGATTGTCAGCGTGACGACGAATACGGTAAAAATGTATGAGATCACACGAAAAAGATACTAAAAAAATAACGTCATCCATTAGCGTGAGAACTTGAGAGTTGCCAATCATTATAATAGTAAATAATTAAATATCCCCTGGCGGACATAGCAGCTGTAACTCCTCACCCTCCTCTGACCCCATCCCCGAGCGAAGCACGCCGCCGGACAGAGCAGCTACATCACCTCCTCCTTCAAATTTGTGGATCAGGGCCATGAAAATCAAGTGCAAAAAATAAAATAAAAATACTTTACAATCAGATAATTTAGAGAAGAACAAAAATTGCTAGTTAATTCTTCAGCTTCAAAATAAAAGAAACAGACAGGCAGTCAGCTTCTACTGCGACTGGCTCCCTCATTTGCACATCAGGAGCAGTAGCTACCAAGGAAGATTCCGCCACCTCATTCATGTCGTATGACGTACTTTCTGTTTAAGGGGCGTTTAGATCAAAAAAAAATTTGGTTTTTGGCTACTGTAGCACTTTCGTTGTTATTTGGTAAAAATTGTCTAATTATGGACTAATTAAGTTCGAAAGTTTCGTCTCGCAATTTCTCGAACAACTGTGTAATTAGTTTTTTTTTTCCGTCTACGTTTAGTACTCCATGCATATGCCGCAAGATTCGATGTGACCGGAAATCTTAAAAAATTTTGGTTTTTGGGTTCCATCTAAACGGGGCCTTACTTCTCAAATCTGCAACCACATATCCATCGCATTGGTTGCACAGACTTGAATGAACCGCTGCATTGGACCATCATCGATAGTCGCTGCCGCTGGATCTCCTCACCCAAAATCACAAATGGGACAGCGCCGCCCCGAACCTAGTGGCTCCCGGCTCACAGGAGCGCGGGAGGCCAGACAACCGCCTCCCCTGGCTGATGTGCCCTACGTCGTGAAATGCTGC
The DNA here is from genome assembly GCA_022036555.1 of Microstegium vimineum. Lineage (NCBI taxonomy): Eukaryota > Viridiplantae > Streptophyta > Magnoliopsida > Poales > Poaceae > Microstegium > Microstegium vimineum. Next base: position 19,660,034 of record CM039137.1, on the reverse strand, counting down.
TTGCCCAAGAAAATAGGATCGGAGGAGGGGGAAGGAGGTGCCGCAATTGCCTCCGTCCGGTGGCCGCCGCTGCCCGGAAATGGATGAGGGAGCACACGCTAGACTGGAACGGCGGCGTCAACGGATTGACGGAGATGTTACTTACCCTCTGAATCTAGGTTGGACTCGGGCTAGGCTCTGACGGGCTGGCCCAGGCGAGATCCAATTGCTAAATAATTAATTGTTTTAATTAGCTGCTTTAAGACTCGTGTATTTTTTTTTTAAAAAAGAGGGAGTACCGGAGCAGAAGCCAACTAGGCTTCCAATGCTTTGTTATATATATATAGGCACACAAAGCAACCTTTCGATGACTGACAAGGTCAGCGAGTCTGTATATACTGTACTGCTGTTAGATCTGTGCGGGACTCGCCCTTGTAAGCAACAACCAATATCTCTGAGCCACACACTCTGACTCTATCTGTCCGATGGGCATTCGGCAATCTTCATCAGCAACGGGGAATGAGGAAATCCATCAGGTGCATTGGTGCCGTCATCGGCAATCTTGATCAGCAGGGGTGTCCCCCGGCCCATTTGGATGTTAGACCTTCTTCATTAGTGAATATTACAAAACAAAAATGTTACATCACGTGGATCGGAATGAATGAGAATGGAAACATTTTGCCTGGCTGCCTCTGTGTCTAATAATATTTAAAAATATAAGAGGATTGCGTTCAAATGTGGAATTAATCTATATGTTTATCAAGTGGGATAGGAGGTCACGACCTCTAGCGTCTTCGATTTCGGTGGGAGTGTAACGTGCATATGGCCAGGTCGAATAATCAATGACGGCAGGTTTGTTGGGATGCCCCTCAAGTACGATATCCATTGCTATGCTCGCTCCAGGAATATATTGACCTCCAATCCAGACTTCCTTGAGGGAGTGCAGGGCGAAGAATCTCCAGTGTTCCAAGCAACTTGAGCACCTCGAGGACCTTCAATTGGCGGAAATCACCAACAAACTTGAGCTTGTTGTTAACAATGTATGAACCTCTAAGGTCAAATCCGTTACCCTGCTTACACCACCATCACGCAGTAACGCTTCCAGAATACCTAGATGCGCATGCACCTTAAGACGAATATCCCTTGTGTCCACAGAACCGGGAAGGGGTGTGATCCGCCAGTGAAATGGACTCCAAACCCCCACACATTGTACGAGGTGATGCCGCACAACTCCACCTTCTGCGATTGTTTGAGATGTCGGACCTCCTCTATAGAGTACCCTCCTGTCGCACTAACTATTCACGTTGACAATTCCCAGCGTGTGCAAGTCCGTCAGTTGACTTATCCCTCTAGGCAAAGGCCTTGTTTAGTTCCCGATTCGGGTGGCGCTGAATCGGAACAGTGCTCTGTAGCATTTTTGTTTTTTAGTGCTAATAATTGTCCAAAAATTCTCAAACTAGGCTCAAAAGATTCGTCTCGCAATATACAACAAAACTGTGCAATTAATTTTTGATTTCATCTACATTTAGTACTCTATACATAGGTCGACATTTTGATGTGACGGAGAATTTTCTTTTTGCATAGTGCAATTTGGGGGAGAAGTTGAGGAACTAAACAAGGCCAAAGTGACGCAATGACTGTCACAGCTCACCATTATTTCCTCCTGCTGCCGTGAGCAGGAGCAGGATGCCAAACCGCGCAGCCTGCTGCTCATGCTCCGCCCAGCTCCAGCTCGTACTACGGATGATGGATGTCCCGTCGTCGGTGCTTTCATGGTATGGCCAACACCAAGGCACTGCAACTTCCGTAGCTTGAGGATGCTATCTGGGAGCGTGGTTATCCTGGTACTTCTTATGTCCAAAGTCTGGAGTTTGACTGAGGTCACCTATGGAATCCGGCAGATGCTGAATCCCTCTGCATCCTCTCACGGAGAGGAACCTGAGGCTAGGCAGGGAGCACATCTTGTCCATGCTTTCTCGAGGTGACTCTCCTGTACATCTGTCGCATCCTCCAGATCCAGCACCCGGAGCACCCTCATACTCTCATTCACAAAGAATGCTTCAAATGTTCCAGAGACAGTCAAAGACCGAAGCCGCGACAGCTCCATACTACGGAACACGTACTCACTTCTTTTCCAGTTATTGCCATCGATTCTAAGGTGCCGTCCGTCCAGCGCACCCTCCGCTGGTTAGGCTGTGCTTCCCTTTCGTCAGTGCAGAGACTTCCAGCGGAAGGAATAGTGGGTCTTCCTCTGCTGTTGACGACACTAGCACCTCGCCGGAGAAACCCCTGAGTTGATAGCCGCGGTGCCAAGTTTCGCTTCCCTCCAGTGGCATTTGCATCGTCATCCCCATTGTAAGGTCCTCAAGCTCTCGGACGAGCTTCTCCGCATCGGTCACCATGTCACAGATGCCAGTGTTCTCAATGTACCCCTCGGCGATCCACCGCCACACCAAACGCTTCCGCCGAATGACCGTTTCTTCAGAGAAATTGAGCATGTACAAGATAAGTAACCTGAGGGGTTCAGACCAAGCCTTTTGGTCCGAATCCACCCAAGCGACAAGACCATTTAACCCAACAAACTCTGGCTGCGTGTTGTTTGTTGCCAACTCATGGATAAACTTGCCTTCCTTCACAGCTGCTTTCAACTGTGTTACTTGATCATATGATAGATAAACTGCTCAGGTACTTAGCTACGGCAAATATTACTATGGGAAGACCACAGCATTTGTCCGCCACCAAATGGAGGTCGTCCTTTCTGAGGGTCGTAGTTGGTTGTCCTCGTTCATACACCTGGACCTGGTGTAGTAAAAACAATCTCACCATTAAAAAAAACATTACTTGACACACGTTAGTAGGAGTTATTGCACTAGCAAACCTACTTCCCCACATACAGTATATAATTAGATGTTTCAACTCTATCAACCATTCACACATGCATGCATAATATAGTAACAGCTCTAGCCACACAAACAAACCACATCATATATCGTATCACACTATTAATTTAGTTGGGAGCTCCAACAGATAGATCCTTCATGTTAATTATCATGAGCTGTGCTAGATAAAAAAAGAAGATAAAACATACACGTTTTCAAAAATAATAATAAAAAAAACTGGCCATCTATTGTCAACAAACTCTAATCACCATTGCTGCTAGTAATAGTCACCAGATCTATTCTATTTTCTAAAAAAAAAATACCCACCTCTACTATTATGAGAAATGAACATAAGTAACCCTCAGAATCTACATCATCGTCCATATTAAGCAACTATATATGCCTCTATGAACCATAATGTAAAGTAACTCCTAAATTTATATCTAATGTATCCAATTATGCAATTAAGAAACATAATGCAAAGTAACTTTTAAATTTTGCATCTAAATTACCAACTATTCCATTATGATAGATAGTCCACTCCTTCAATTTGCATCTAAGTTAAATAGCTCCTTAAATCCACATCTAAAGTACCCACATCTTCCATTCTGAAAATGCTTAAAGAACCAAATATGCTTGCAAATTATCGAATTCTATTATTATATTCATACTTAAAAATTGACTTAAAAGAAACATAAATGTTATGCTATTGTACAAATCAAGTATACATGCATAAGCAATAAATAAGAGTTAGCTCTCTTGATTTGAGACCGAGGAAAATGCCAGCCTTGATGACAAGCCCGAACCTTGTGTGGCGCACCTCAACAACGTGGACGTATACAAGTTTTGGTGGCGAGCTAAACCACAGGATAAATCCTTGTGTCAACTTGTGCTTGTTCATTTGCTTTGATTTTTAATGTTCTCAAGTTAATTTCTAGGGTTTGGTCCTGATCTACGCGGTGGGAGTGTTCCTACTATATCCAAGTGGTGCTGCAGCTTCACAACACTCATAGGAAGATTTCCATTCAAGTAGTTTTTGCATTTGCATCTTAGTCTTTGAATTCCATACAATTATGTTTGACTGGCCAGTACTGCCACTCCAGAGAGGAGCAGTGTCGGGCAGCGCGGCAGTACCGAGCTTTAGAGCGGCAGTGTCGCGCCTGTGGACTAACTGTTTTTACAAGTAAATTTTAAACAGGCTTATTCACCCCCCCTCTAGACTTATCAGGTCCTTGCAGACTATACCATTGATCTTGAGCATCATGGTGCAAGTTTAAACGATTGTTTATGTCATTATTGTAATGAAGTGTAGCCTATATGGCATAAAATTCTTATTTTCAATATAAATTGAGAGTTTTGAATAAAATATGCAATAGTAATGCTATTTATGACACCAAATGAACATGTCGTGAAAATATGCGCTTTATTTGCTTGATCGTTTTGTGGTTGATATTTTTTTTGGCTGTTTTGTTGTGAGAGAAAAAAAATTCATAGCTGATAAGGCAAACGAACAAGACGATATTTTTTGGTGTATCTAATGATACTAGTATAAATTTGGTCCTAAATTAAAGAATACACAACAAATAACGTGAACTATTTTTTGGTGTAAGTATACCAGACAGAGAAAGGAAGACGAAGAAGCAAACTATTGGATCTTTTGCAGAGGAAGTTGTAAGAAAGAAAGGTAAATAGTTCAGTGGACGCATTCGATTTGTTTTTTATATATAATGAAAATGGGGACTACCCATCCACCTCCATCAGCATAGCACCAGCCCCTGCTGCTACACTAGACGGACCGGGAGAGCTGCTTCGATAACTGGGTCCAATGTAGAGGTGCTCCGCTGGAATGACACCGTGTGAAAGGCTCCAAAATAGTCAACTCAGCTGTAGCAGGAAGTTCACCCTCAATATACCTTCTTATAGCCATCACTGCTCTAGAGGATTCCTCGTGGTCATCCTCGCTAATGGGCCAGCAAATCTCAACATTTTCTTCCGAGCACCTTGCCTTGCCATGAAGGGTGTCCAACACAAGATCCTCAAGCGAGACTGCGCTCTTGACAATGCAACGTGCTAGCTCAACCAAGCTCTTTGCAGAGCTGAACCCTACAATGTTTACACTCTTGAGGCAGCCATGGCAATATTCAGGAAGCTGCCTCAAATCTGAGCCTCCCTGAACTGATTCCTGCTCCAGATGTTTTGGACAAACCTGTAAATACAAAGGAAATTGAATTAATGGAACAGAGTGACTAGGCACTATATGCAAGACAGGAGGGACAGTGCCTTACATCCAAGAACAGAGTCTCCAAGGATGGAGATGCATCCAAGAAAGAAACCAGTGAAAAATAATCATAGGACGGGGAAAAGTGCCCTTCTCTGATATAAATGGTCAGGTCCTTGAGGCAGAGGAATTTGGTAGGCAGCATTGGTATACTGACCGCCTGCACAACAAATTTGCCATGTTCAAAATATTTATAACACAAGGTAGGGCCACTGTCATATGCATGTCCTAAAGTTTTAGAGCATTTATTACCTCAGTTGAAAATAATTCGAGGCTCTCAAGATTTTGCATAAAGGACGGAAGCTCAGTTCGAGCATAACAGGCGACGTTCGAACCCAACATGTACAACTGCTTCATTTGCAAAGCTTCTGGAAGTGGGGTTTTTATTGGTCTTCTGTCCGTATCAATACTAGAGAGATTTGGAGCTTTGCTCTCGATCACTTCCAGCCTCCGGCATGAATAAGCAGTCAGGCACCTTAACTGCTTCAGAACAGAAGGTATCTTCAGTAAATTTATCTCCTCGCAATCAAAGAGCTCCAGCTGTTCCAAAGCCAAGGAGTTGGAAAGAAGGCACTCTAATTCATCCCCAGTAATACGCACAGAACTCAGATGCAGACTAGTTAGGGTTCTCAAGGGCCCAAGTGTGGCAGTGGGACGGAAGGCACAAGAGCGTAGTTCAAGACGCCGAACTGAGTTCCTAACCCTATCACATAAAAGCGAGCATGGAAAGTTGTAATCCTTGTATAGTGTAAGGGCGAGCTCTTCAATCCCTGGTACAACAGCAATACGGACCCACCTGTCGGCATAAGAAAAGTTACTGCGACCATAATCAAACTGAAAATCAATCTCCAATATCTTCAAGCCAATTCCTGAGGGGTTTCTCAGAATTCTGTCAACTTTTTTCTCATAAGGAACACTGCTCATTCCGCAGCTATACTCTTCTGCCTCAAGTGTTTCCCAATTCAAGGCAAGGTTGGGACGACATCTCCAGGAATGTAGAAAGTCAGAAGAAATGCAAGCAGCCCGAGCAGCAGCACGCATCGGCATTAGGGAATGTATATGATGCCAGATGTCCTGTATGCACAAGCATGGGACAAGATTTCAACATTAAAGCCATATCAAATTTCATTCAGAGAAGGAAAACAGTAGAATTAGAACCACATGAGCACCATCGCACAAGGTGCACTACATTACATAGGTAGACGGTGCAACTGAATGTAACAGTTGTACGTAAACTGAGCATTGCATAGAGAAGGTTTTTCCTAACTGTTTCATTGATGCCTGCCAGGCCTTAGTGCCTGCTGAAAATAATTTGACATAATGTATGCTTGAAGACAGTGTTTAATATGTACTCAATGGGGGGGGGGGGGGGGGGGGGGGGGGGGAACATATGCAATGTCAATGTTTAAGAACAAAAGCTACACACATGACTCTGATGGAGCTTAACTATAACTGTTTCGAACCCACAAGTGAGGTATCCTAGGTTGTTATGATTATATTGTATATTTTACTAGGAACCGCAGGTACCTGTGTCAACTATATCAAATTGTATCATTGTATGCCTAATTATATTAGTAAGATATATGCTCAGGCTCGCAATGGCAGGGCAAGCAAGACAAGAACAGAATGTGTATTAATTTGAGAAGTTGAGAGAATTTGTGGTGATGTACCCTTCATATAGATAACAAAATGCCAAGCATACAGATAATATAGTTGTGATGGTGATACTACCAGATAAGTTAGAACAGCGAAAGCTAACTACTCCTTCTGTCCCTTAATGTCTGTCTCTAGAAAACCGTGTTTCCCTCACATACACGTTTCCCGACACATATAAAGGGACAGAGGGAGTAGTTCAGTAAGTAGGAGCGCAGCACAATGGGGAGGAGCAGATAATGTTTTCTGTGAGTTTAGATAACATACAGCTAGCATAATCGTATGAATTAGTGTGGTTAGAGCAGTCATCGTGTATGTGAAGTTGCAATCTAGGGTACGGATTCCTTGCAGGCGTACCTCAGGGAGGCATGGACTGAGCATCTGGATGCATCGCGTTGCTGGGATTCACCGTCATCAGCTCGTGCAGAGGGCAAGCCCTGTCTTTCATTCGCTGCAGCAACGGATCCATCTGCAACCCAATAAACATGGTTGGCAGAAAAGTCGTCAATCACTAGAAATCTTCTCCCCAAATCGATTTTTTATCATGCACCAACGGACGGGACTACTAGATGTGAGAGGATGCTTACCCCGGGCTAGGATTTGGGGGCGATGCCGCTGTTGTTCGCTCTTCAGGGACATGGAGCCGCTGCAGCGCCAGCAGTCCTGGATCGATCTATTAGCAGAGAATTTCAGAAATCTCTTCCGTCGCTTTTTCCCTGGATCTCTCTTTTGTATCTTTCTCTTTGTATGTATATATGTGGACTATCAGTTTTCGGATTTGTTTTGAGATCAAACGTCGATTGAACGGAACTGGAGTAAGATTCGCCGGCGCCGTCGAGTGAAGGATAGGAAATCGGTGGTCGACCTAGGAGAAACGGAAGAGAATCGGACTAGAGTAGGCGAGTAGCAAATAACTCCTAAAAAATCCAATTTTCATCTTTAACTTTGAGTTCGTTTTTTTCCTTCCCGACGAACTATATAAATCTAAAAATCTTTCCTCTTCAAACTTTAAAATCCATTCGTTTTACTTCTCTAAACTGGTTTTCAACAATAGTTTTACTGAGAGATAATTTATTATAGGACTTGAAACGTCGATATAATTTAATATGTTTTAGTACATAATTTTCTATAGCTTTAGATCTATTTTTTCTATAATTAATTATAGAATAATTTATAGTTGCAACTTATATGGTCCAATTATGGTAAAACTTTTATGGTGAGCTAATTATTATACGTTTAAACTGTAGTAAAATTTTTATGTTAATCGGATCATGTATAATTTTTATGGTAAGATAAACCGTTTTAAAATTTAATTGGGGTGTTTTGTCTGGTTTTGGAGTTTGGGAGAGGAAAACGGACTTTTGTGAAAGTTGAAGAGATAATGTGAACTTTTTGTTTCAACGAGTGCAAGAAGGATCACTAGTAGGGAAAAGACTTTCAATTCGCACCTTTAGTTCCGGTTCTAAATTTCACATGCTCCAAAGGCTCTTTTTGTCCCGGTTGGTAACACCAATCAGGGCTAAAGTCTCGGATCATGACAACAACAGGGATTAAAGGTTAGATCTTTAAACTCTAAATCCGGACTAAAAGCTCTCTCCAATCTTTAATCTCGGTTGTTGTCATGAATCGGAACTAAAGGGTGAACTTTTAGTCTAGCTTGTTGTCATGAGTAGGGATTAAAGGTCCTCCACGGGTGAATTCAAAAGAAGATCGCCTAGGACGACTTTGTCACATGTGTTCTGCAATTGAGTTAGTAGAGGCCAGATATTCTAGGTTCAAATCTCATGACAAGAGAGCCTCCCTATCTTTTTGCCTTGAGCATGACTTTAGTCTCGGTTGTGTAACCTATAGGACTAAGGACCCTTTTGACATTTAGTCAAGCCCGGCTGTGTCTACTAGTGGATTATTATACCTAGACATTATTAACGCCCTCATGCTTCCATCCGCCCGTGCAGCGGCGGGTACTGTGTGTCACCCCACCATCAACGTACAAGCTAGCGAAAGTACGCAGCTTATCTTCCTACTATCTTTGCATCCTTCTCATTTTTCTTGCCAACGATTTTTGCAGATGATGGATCCATACGGTGGCTCTCACCCTATGGTGGTGGGTCTCACACGGATGGCACCCACAGCCGCGATGATGCCTGCGCACGCTGACACAGCCCCTAGCAACGATGGCCTCCTCGGCGCCACTAATCCCTGCCCCTCTCTATCGCGACTTGCGACGACGACGCGCTCACAGTCCCAGCTCATGTGCGGCGGCGGGAATAATCTAGCAAGCAGCATTGCTCCTTCAATTCCCCATCGTCGCCACTTCCTACCTCCGCACCACCGAGGACGTCGGTTCCATGCTCCATCGCGCGACGCGGCCCTAGGCGACGCACGCGCGATGCTGCGTCGGGCGGGCCTCGCCGGCCAGGACCAGAATAATATTTCGGCGTCGCGTCGCACAGATGTCGGCTCCGGCGGCAATGCGGATCGCCCCAATCGGATGGCAGCCCCCGATAGCGGAGCGGCTTCCCTCGCACGCATGGTGACCTCAGCGGTGGCGTGGCTCATGGCTCCCCTCGGCGACGTCCTAGGAACACGGTGTCACCGGCCTTCCTCCCTCCCGATGGCCCTCGCGATGGCGCCTTCCTGATGCCGCTCGATTTTTTATTTGATTTTTGTTGGATTTATTTATACAAATACAGTTGAACTAGTTTGATTTCATCTAAAAGTTCATGTGTGATGTATTACTAATGAACCACGACATATTAGTATTTGATTTTGTTATTTTCCTTCCTGATTACTATTGAAAATTTTCGTACTTTCACATGGATTAGTGATTCTTGTAAGTTGCTGTAATTCCCTTTCTAATTATAGTGCACATTCTCGTAAATACTTCTAATGCATATTTTCGTAAATTTCGTGAATAATTCTTAGCGCAGATTCTCGTAAATACTTCTTCAACAATGGAAAGTAGTAAATGCATGCACGCACACCAGGTATATATGTATGCATGCAATGTATTTTTGGATCATCATTTACGACACTCACGCAGGAGTACATGCATGCCACGGTACGGTATTTTAGGATCGGCTGATGAAATTAATTACTATAAACGCTCCCTCTCTCTCACATATAGTAGTAATTAATTCCCTCGCAGCAGCTCCGGTGATTTAGGGCACTCCTAATGCAGACTCGTCTAAACCTATTTATTACCTCGAATCTTGTGGACTTGAATTCTAAATAAGACTTGGAGTCTCGTTTTTTTTACCATCTCTCTTCAATAAATATACTGTAACATCAGCAAAATATCATAAATAAGTGGTAATAAATAGTCTTGGACTCTATGATAGAGTTTTACATTGTGAGTGACCTTAGAACGGGTACGGTGCACGGAATTAACCGGAATCAATGAGCCTGCGTCTAGACCGGGCTCGGTGAACCGTGCCGTGAATTTGGCCTGGCTAAAAAATAAGCTATTCTATAGTTAGCTACAGATTATACTCTTCCTATATATATATATATATATAGCTTAATTGCATGCATCATTACATTAATAGTGATCATCGTTACACGCTGCAGAAGCATGCGCTTACAGTCGTTATTTGCAAATAAGCAGAGAGTACCGCTGTACGTAGTGATCGAGCAACACACGTGACACGTCTGCTCTTATTTACTTACATACACACTCGCACTACGTAGGGCAGGCCATAATAGGATAGCAGGATGTACGGTGATCGATCGGAACAGTTTTCAGTTTCAGTTTCAGTTGCAGTAGTAGCCGTGCGGCACCCTGTGCTCCTGCTGCTTGGTCTCGTAGTGGGCCTCCTTCTGCTCGCGGTGCTCGTGGTACGCGTAGCCGCCGGCGCCCAGCGCCGCCGCCGTTGCCACGCCGGCCTCGATCTTGTGCCTCTGGGCGTTCGCCGGGTCCTTCTTCGCACGGTGTCCCTCGTTCTGCAAAAGAGTTCTTGTCATCACGTACGAAATTAATGCAAGCATGCATCGATCATCGAATCAGCCAGCAAAAAAAAAAAAAAAGAAGAAGAAGAAGAAAAGATTACCAGGGCAAAGGCGCCGCCGGCGAGAGCGCCGACCTCGCCGAGGCGCTCCTTCTGCTTGTGCTCCTTCTCTTCCTTCTTGAAGTGCTCCTGCTCGCCGCCGTAGCCATAGCCGCCGGTGCCGCCGCGGGAGTACTCGTCAGTGTACACGGCGGTCTGCCTGCCGCCATACCCGCCACCGTTATAGCCGCCGCAGCCGTCGGCGGCATAAGCGGGCCTCCTGGTGCGGTCGTCCTGCACGTTGTCGTAGCACTCGTCGGTGCGCGAGTAGGCCCTCATGCCGCTGCCACCGTGCCTGCCGGCGTCGTAGCACTCATCGGTGGTGTTGGAGTACATGGCGGCCCTGCCGCCGTGCCTGCCGCCGTCGTAGCACTCGTCGGTGGTGTTGGAGTACATGGCCCTGCCGCCGTGGTAGTAGTCGGCCATCGTCTCTCGATCGGGGGGTTGGATTGCTGCTAAGCTAGCTAGCTCTCTTGCTGGCTGTGTGCGTTAGAGGGACGCTGGCAGCAGGTGGCAGGTGAGGGACGGTCAGGATAGGATTGGCGGACAAGAACAATTTCATGAGTGACAATTCTCCAAAAAAAAAAAACTGATGTTTTCAGCAAACTCCTCTTCTTTTCCTCATAACATAAATACAACCAGAAATATCAGCGACAGAATGATGCATATATATGTTTTCAATAAGGAAAAACATTAGTTGACATTAAATTAAAGATTTATTTTGTTGTAGCTAAATTTTATCAGTGAGAATCTGATATTGAAGATGAAGATTATAGAGATGATATGCAAAAAAAAGGCGTGGAGATTCCAATGCACGTTGTTTTCTCTCTTTCTGAAAAGAATGCGATAATAATTTGCCAACTGGCCGGCAGCATTTTATTTTTCCAGCATTCATGCATGCATGTAAAGTTATTCTTCTTTCAGGGAATAGTTTTGCTGTCAACAAATGACGACATCAATTCGATCTCTACTTCTTTCAGTCTCAGAGACTAATATTGTATATTCTCAAAAAAAAAGAGACTAATATTGTACTGTACATCCCTTTGCTTCTTTAAGAAAAGGAATGTAAAAACTGTCCTGCCGTGTGTGAAAATTGAAACTATGTGTGCCCGGCCGTACGTAACCCTTATCGTCATCATTTCAAATTCTTCGTGGTCAGGATGATAACCTCTCAGCACCAATCAGGCCACGGTAGCTAGCCACTGGAAATCTACATATTTTTCAAGGACAGTTGACATAACAAATTGTCCCTAAAACATAATTTTTAGGGGCAGTTTTTATGTATATGTCGACAACCCCTCTAAAACAGGTAGATTTTCTATGACATCTTTATTAAGCTAACCATCTCTGACATTAATTTCTAGGGTAAGCTACGTTTCAACACAGAACTTATAGATATGATTTATACTATATTAACCATCCCACGGAAAAAATAAATAGGATTGTAAAAATCATTAGCGTACTAGTGATTATATTACGGAAAGTCTTCCTGTAACTGCGCGTGTGTCTGCTATATATGCATGTGGTGGTGTCCGTCTGGTGTCAGCGAGAACGCACCGCGTTTTGTCGCCAGTGCCTCCCTTTGATCGGGACAAACATCCTCTATATGCATTCTCCTTGGAGGCGTTCTCTTGGCACTTCTTCTCATGCCTTGCTGGTGTTTTTGCAGGTGAAAACTTTCCATATTGGACAGCATGGTTTCCTTTAGGCTTCGCTAGCTAGGCTTCCGTAGTTCTGCCATTTCGCTCATGCGCGCTCAGCTCGGCCATGGTGGTACTCTTGACAGCTTTGTTGGTGGTGCTCGATGGTTTGTCAGTGTTAGGTGGTGCTCTTAGTAGTTTTAGTTGTTAGCCGGTTGATATATAGTGTGTTGTTAACTTGTTAAGTTTCTCTGGGTCGTTTTTTTCAACCAAATAGAGGTGCTAGTTGGGTCATTTCGACCAATTTAAGATGCTAATTGGGTCGGGTTTTTTTTTTACAAAGTTGGCTCGATGTATAATAAATTTGAGCATGCAATGGTGTGAATTTGGTAGTTGTTCGGTCGGTGTACCAAGTTGTACGGGATAAGTGGTACACTATTTTCAGTTGTGTGGTTTTTGAACCCAATTTTCACTCTAAAAATTGGATCTGCACTTGTTTTTTTTTCTCTATCTAATAAAATTCGTGGTAAAGTACTTTAGAAAAACTAATGATTACTCCATGGTACCTGCACTTGTTTTTATATTTGCAGAATAAATGTAGGGCATCCGTGCTCAGCCTGAACCCTGCTGCCTTTTTGGGTGATGAGACTATATGAGAGAGCACCAGCATATGCGCATAACAGTATAGACAACAAATCATTCACACAGACAGCTAAGACAACTCAACATAAGCGGGCACATAGTCTACCAATCTACCTTCTTCTAGCTATATCTTATTTATGTCCCTGCAATATTTTTCGCTACACCCCGCCTCTATCCAGTCACCCTTTGAGTCAGTGGCGGATCCAGAACAAGATTGAAGGGGGACTAATGTGTTCTTCTTCCTGTAATCTCTCTTTTTTTTTTCTTTTTCTTCTCCCTCAACCTATTAAAACAAGATTGAAGGGGGAGAGGGGGGGGGGGGGGGCTAATCTCTTCTTCTTCCTTTAATATCTCTATTTTTCTTCTTTTCTTCTCCTCCCTTAATCCCTCTATATTTTCATTGACACACTAGTTGTAGCGGGCTGGAGCCCACCCAACCCACCCTTTAGATCCGGCCCTACTTTAAGTATTAATTTATTCGATATTTCATCATGTTGGGTTAATAAGGAAAAAAAAGTTGATAATAAGGTTGCAAAATCTAACGACAGCAAACAAATTGCATATGGGCAATCTAAGCACAGCGAGCTGTGAAACATTTAGTATTGATAAGGATTCAGATCAGCAAGTAAAGTAAGTGGAAACTGCAAAGTATAATTAATTAATACTAGCAAAGTTCAACGAAGCAATTTCAAATTTTTTTCAACCGTTTATGTTCTCTACTAGCTGCCCGCGTGACGTACGTAGCTCCTCCGATTAGAGATGCTAAGGTCATTCAGACGGTAGACTCTATCGTACACTGTAAGTCTATTTATTAATCCTCTTATTTATGATATTTTGTTGATGTAGCAGTATATTTATTAAAAAAAGAGGGAGAAAAAAATAAGACTCTGAGTCTTATTTAGACTCCAAGTCTATGCTATCTTTGAGGTAATAAATACGTTTAGACTCTACGATGTAATCTGCATTGTGAGGGCATTTACAATGCAGACTCTATCATAGAGTTTAAACCTATTTGTTACCTTGAATATTGTGGACTTGGAGTCTAAATAAGACTTGGAGTCTTGTTTTTTCATCCTCTCTCTTTAATAAATATATTGTCATGTAAAATATCATAAATAAGTGGTAATAAATAGTTTTGGACTCTATGATAGTCTTGCAATGTGAGTGTCTTGAGTGCTCTAATTATTTGACATATATATAGGCTTACAATAGTTTTGTAGAGTGTACGACGTTGTGTTACACGCAACTTAATCCCCCCTCTCTCTCTTTCTCTCTCTATATAAAAGTTCGCGGGCAGGGTGTCTTTTTTAGCATTTTGTCTAGCTAATTTTATTATACATATTATTCTTTCGTCTTAATTGAGCGACAGAGGTCCTGTTTTTGTTTTTTTAAAAAAGCTTGCTTATTTGAATCTTATTTACCTCTGATGGTTTGATGAACCTGTTGGATATGTGTCGAATATGTGTACAGTTTTGGTTACGTTGGACTTGAGTTATATTAGGGGCTAGGATAGAGTTGGAGTCGAACTCCTAGGGGGCCATAAATATGAGGCAACCCCTGTAGTAACCATGAGACGACTTGGCGGCTGGTTAGGGTGGCGGCGAGGCCACGGGATCGCCCGGATGCCGGTGTAGCTGCTGTTTATTATGGGGAGGAGCGCCCGTAGTCATTGCCCCGAGGATTAGGCACATCGCCGAACCTCGTTAAAAAACATCGTGCCTCGGTGTCATTCTCGTTTGCGTATCTTCTTCTATGGTGGTTATGCTTCCGCGTTCATCGGTCAGTAGATCCGTTTGGGTCTGGAATTAACCGAGCACTCTAACAAGTGGTATCAGAGCCAGGTTAATAGAAGAAGATCGTGGGAGATGCAATGGATATGTTCTACACCGCGCAAGGCTCGCACGAGTGTGTCCGGAGAAGGATATGGCGCAAGGTGGAGCATGACGACGATCGACGACTCGATCGGTGGAGTTGGAAACTTCGAGCGGGTGGCTTGAATCGTCCAATGGGCTGCAATCAACAGGGATCCGTCCAGACGTGGAGATCGGGTTGATGACGGTTGGTGGCTACTGTTCGATAGGGGTCAGTCAGACGTGATGGCCAGGTTCGACGGTGCGGCTGGAAGACGGCGTGGATGAAGATGGCGGCTTCGACTCGCGGTCAGATTAACGGATGTTGGTTGATCTTGATCGCGGTGATCATTGCGGGAGTTGCAACGATGGTGGCTAAAGCCACGGTGAACCTGATATGTTATGGAGGTGATTTGTTCAAAGGAATTGCGTGCAGGCAGCTAGCGTGTTATGGAGATCAGAGAAGATAATACGGTGCGTGACAGGTTGGGACATCCAAACGAGTAGATGCACCACCTCGAAGTTGCAGCGGAAATAGGAGAGAAAGAATATGGCCGTGGTCATGCAGGACTGGCAATTGCATGTGGGGTAATTTATTTTTTCTCTTTCTAGCTGATGTTGGTCGTCTGGGACTCGGAGTTTTGGAGATGGGCAACTAAAGCGCCGGCCACCTATTGAGCCATGCATGATGCATGTCGACATGCATGTATGGGAAGAGTCCTATCCGGACTTGTATACTGGTGGTAGTAGAATACGTATATGTACGTCATGTCTTGGCAATGACAGATTGCATGCAACAAGGAACGAGTCGGATACTACATGGAGTTAGTTGTTGTCATGACTCAACCTCCATATAAAACAGAAGTTCACGGGAGATTGCAGATCAAAGCAATCAACAGTTCAAAAGCTGGAATTTGCGGAGTTGCGGTGATCTGCAGGCGACGCTCAAGCAGGTTGACTACGTCATGTGCGAGCGGCGAGGCAGTTGACGGGAGGCTTGCAAGCGGCGTGGCTGTGCACAAGCGGTGTACGGCGGCGGCGGCGACATACGGCGGATCACAGCACGTGCAGAGGCGTGTGCTGCGGTGCGTGTGTGCTGCAACAAGGAACAAGCACGTAGATGAAGTGCTTGGTGCGCATGGAGCGAGCACACGGGCATATATAAGGTACGTGTTTTTCGGTGATCTGTGGCAACAGGCAGATGGCGTCGATGTCGTCCAAGTTTAAGGTGGTGAGGTTCGATGGCACCGGGAACTTCGGGCTATGGCAGACGAGAGTGAAGGATCTGTTGGCTCAACAGAGTATCTCGAAGGTGCTCAGCGGGATTAAGCCGGAGAAGGTAGATGATGACAAGTGGGAGGAGATGCAGGCGCAGGCATGCGCGACTATCAGGTTGAGTCTCTCTGATCAGATCATGTACCATGTCATGGAGAAAAATTCACCGAAGAAAATTTGGGAGAAGTTGGCCAGTCAGTTCATGTCCAAGACGGTGACTCAGAAGTTGTATCTGAAGCAGAAATTGTTTGGCTTAAAGATGCAGGAGGGGTCAGATCTTACAGAGCACATCAATGTCTTCAATCAATTGGTTGCTGATCTTGTGAAGGTTGAGGTGAAGATTGATGATGAAGACAGGGCTATTATTCTTCTGTGTTCGTTGCCGAGGTCTTATGAGCACTTGGTTACTACACTGACGTATGGGAAGGAGGACATCAAGATGGAGGATATTGTTGCTGCGTTGCTTGCTCATGATCAACGGAGGAAGAACAATGCAACAGAAGATTCTTCTAGTGATGCTTACCTAGTCAAAGGTGGTCGTAGTGTGGAAGATAAGAGATGCAACAAGAAGAAGGGTCTGCGGTGCTATAAGTGTGGCGACTTTGGACATGTGAAGAGAAACTGTCCAGAACTAAAGAAGGATGGAGGATCCGTAAGTGTTGTGATTGTCAATAAGAAAGATGACTCGGATAGAGATGGTGAACTTCTCACGGTGTCAAGTGAAGAGTCTTGTGAAGCGTGGTTGTTAGATTCTGCTAGCTCGTTTCATGCAACATCAAAGAAGGAGTTATTCTCGTCATACACTGAGAAAGAAAGTGGTTTTGCTTACTTAGGAGATGGTTCAAGCTATCTTGCTGAAGGAGTGGGTGACATCAAGTTCATGTTGTATGATGGTGAAGAGATGCTGCTTAAGGGTGTGAAGCATGTGCCAGGGCTAACTAGGAATCTGATTTCGCTTGGTTTATTGCATGAAGAAGGCTGGTTGTATCAGGCGATTCCTGATAAGAAGACCTTAAGAGTTATGCATGGAGGCAAGACAATCATGATTGGTGAGAAGTCAGGTGTGCACCAATACAAGCTGAAAGGGAGCGTTGTTGAAGGTGGAGCCATGGATGACAATGCAAATATGACGGTGTTCTATCCTGGTAGTGATGCGGTTGTGCGATCAGCCTCATCAAGTCGTTCGAAGTGAGTGGCGAACAGAGACGACTCAAGTCTGGGTACACGGATGTTTGCGCATGACGACTTCAAGATGGCGTGCATATTCGTCAAGGTGGAGTTTGTTGGATATGTGTCGAATATGTGTACAATTTTGGTTACGTTGGACTTGAGTTGTATTAGGGGTTAGGATAGAGTTGGAGTCGAACTCTGTATCCTAGGGGACCATAAATATGAGGCAACCCCTGTAGTAACCATGAGACGACTTGACGGCTGGTTAGGGTGGCGGCGATGCCGCGGGATCGCCCGGATGCCGGTGTAGCTGCTGTTTTATTATGGGGAGGAGCGCCCGTAGTCATTGCCCCGAGGATTAGGCACATCGCCGAACCTCGTTAAAAAACATCTTGCCTCGGTGTCGTTCTCGTTTGCATATCTTCTTCTATGATGGTTATGCTTCCACGTTCATCGGTTAGTAGATCCGTTTGTGTCTAGAATTAACCGAGCACTCTAACAGAACCACTGCACTGCTTCTAGCTCCATATACATGCATACCCGCGTCGAAAGAGATAATAAGGTATACATATGACTTGCATATATCATTAACGTACACACAATACATACATATACATAAACTTAAATCGCACCCATGATATATATAGTTACACACTGCATGCAGTAGCAAATTAAGTAGCGATCGAGACAATCATCTATATATCGGGCACCGTACGTATAACATGCATATGCATGTCTATCGATCGATGCGCAAACGTACGTACTAGTAGCACATCCGTACGTACTGAGCAGCAGCACACGTACGTCGTCACACATCATCATCTGCTGATCTTATTTACTGTACAATACTGACACGCACGTACGGTATAGTATTGTCCGGAACCGGAAGAGATATGGATACGCATGCATGCATGCATGAGACATGCATCACAGCACAGCACACAGGCCCAAGCATGATCTAGTTGTGGTGGCAGAAGTGGTCGTCGTGCGCCGCCCTACGCTCCTTGCCCGGCGCCTCTTTCTGCACCGGATCGAGAGTGAGTAATCAAGAGAGGCCACACCAAATCAATCAATTAATTACGCACAGTATTTATTACCTGCAGTGCGGAGGAGGCGCCGGCGGCGCTCGCCTCGCCGCCGTTGTAGCAGTCGTCGGGCCTGCTGCGGCTCGCATCGACGTCGTGCCCGTACACCCTCCTGCTGCCGTGCACGTGCTTGCCGGCGTCGTAGCAGTCGTCGGTGTTGGTCCTGCCGGCGTGGAAAAACTCAGCCATCTCGCTCGCTGCTTGGTCAGTTCAGTTCAGTTCAGGGGTAACGTCGTCGTTTGCTTTGCTCGCTCGCTTCTGCAGCAAATGCTATGTATCACCCTACCTATTTATAGCAGGGCGCGCGATCGACGAGAGCCAGGGACACCAGCAATGCAAGCTATTAGTAGTCATGAAAAGAAAGAAAGAATTTTCTTATTTGGCCAGTGCCAACAATAATCAAGCCCCCGTGTGACTGACAATAGAGTGTTCGAGAGAGAAAACGAAAATCAAGACTGTGAATGCGACTGAACCCTGCAGATCGATGGTACGTCCACCTACCTAGCATTGTCCATATACATACCACTTGAAGAAAATTGGAGTAGCTGCATTTGCCACTAAATCAAGATAGACGGAGACTGCGGAGGTGACAAAAGCAGCAAAGATTACCACAGTGGGGGTAGTTGTTTTCCATCTTTCTGACAGGAACATCCATGCTGTCGTTTTTGTTGGAAAAATGGGTGTGAACGAAGGTGACTCAATGCCAAGGACAGGAAACAACGTGCTGTATATGCCTGCTGTATTCCATATATATTATGTTTATACTCACTTCCGTTCAAAGAAAAAAAAATACAATTCTTGTTTTTCATGAGTCAAACTATTTCAACTTTATCTCAACTTAAATAAAAAAAATATTGACACCCATGATATAAAAATAAGTACCATTAGATTGGTTCTAGAATATATTTTTTATAATAAATTTATTTTGAGATATAAATATTAATACTATTTATTATAATTTTGGTTAAATTTGAGATAGTTTGATCTGCATGAATCCTATAAATGCATTTTTTTTGTGGAGAAATGGAGTATATACGTGGCAGAACAGGTGGCAATCATTCGTTGCAAAGAGGCCAATAGGCAATAATGCATATACCCCACTTGACAGTCAAGCCGGCCTCTTCCATAACACCGTAAATAAAGTCAGTACAATCAAGCCTTGATATTATGATTACGACAATTCTGTCCTATTTAATTTGGCAATGATTAAGATTGTGACAAATGCCAAGTTTATGCTTCTCAATCAAGTTCCACTTTTATTTTCCTTCAATGATATATCATGTACAACAGCGTTCTAAAAATTAGGGGAAAACCAAAATCTCAATCGTACCAAAAAAACTAATAACTCAATAGGATTTTACAAAACATAGTTATTGTTTTGGTGGAATTTAAACTCATACGGTACTGTGAAGTTGAGCTTAGTCTATTTAAAACCATAAATGTTGCCAAAGATATACTTCCTCTGTCCTCAAATATAAAGTATCCAAACGATTTTGGGACATAGTATGTGGTACAACAAAGCAAACATATAACCCTCCCTGATTACTGTCTTTAAGTTAGTGATAGATATTAATGGTAAGAATACATATGAGTGTTGCCTTTTGAAGGATTTGTTCACCTATAATTCCTTATAACATAGAATAAATTTGAATGCTTGGATACCTTATATATTTTTATATTTTACAACAGAGTGAGTATTATCTAGATGACCCCAAGACCTTAGTGTACACATTTTAAAAAAAAACAGTTGCCACTTAAAACAAGCCGTGCAACTACATTTGTTAGTAAGAGGGAGGCGAGGTTTCAATGCACAATGTTTTCTCTTTTTATTACAAAATAGCAATAAGCGATAACTTACTAAGTGGGGGTGTTTCCTTTTCTAGCACACTTAAGTACAAAACAAGTCTTCCTATCACGACTGCGGCAATTTCATCGTATTTAATTTGGGAAATAATCAAGATTGTGACAACGCCAAAAAACTTGCAGCTTCTAGCAAGTTCCACTTTTGTTTTTCTTCAATGATTTATAGCCATTTAAAAAACTTTATAATCAGTAGGATTTACAAAGCATTTTTGTGGAATTTCAATTCGGATGTTATTTTGAAGTTAAACTTAGTTTAATAATAAAATCATAAATTTTAACAAAGATATTATTATCTAGACGACTCCAAGATTTCTAAGTGGACATAATGTTTTCAAATAAAAAAACTAGTTCTCACATAAAACAAGTGATGCAACTAGATTTTTCATTATGATGGAGACTACAAATGCGATAAACAAAGATTACAATGCACATTGTTTTCTCTCTTTCTTACTCCATCCGCCCACAAAATAATGCAATTATGGGATCTATACCAATCAAATTACCCCAAGTTTAACCAAACTTATAGTAAATAATATTAATATTTATGTTTCTAGGTAAATTTATTATAAAAGTATATTCTATAACTAATCTAATAGTACTTATTTTGTATTATGAATGTTAATAGTTTTATATAAATTTAGTCAAAGATTAA
Source organism: Microstegium vimineum (assembly GCA_022036555.1). Taxonomy (NCBI): domain Eukaryota; kingdom Viridiplantae; phylum Streptophyta; class Magnoliopsida; order Poales; family Poaceae; genus Microstegium; species Microstegium vimineum. The sequence goes on along the minus strand of CM039137.1, from coordinate 19,639,022 downwards.
ATTGTTTGACTTTTTAAAAAGCGAGAATTGCATATTTTTATGGACGAAGAGAGTACAATATCATGCAATGATTTGCCAACTACTCTATAAAACCAATATATAAATACTTTTAAAAATATTTAAAAACTAAGCACCAAAGGAAAAGTTCATCATGTTTCGTCATAAAATAGATAGGCTAGCACCTGATTGGCTTAATTATCAATTATCTTGGGCTATATAATCCATTCCATAATTGGTTAGTTTTAATTACACTTATCAGAAGTTCTTATATTTTGAAATAAATTTAAACACTAAAAATCCTTTATTTTGGGATATATGGAGTAATTGGTTTAAATTAATTCTTCTTTCAGTAAAGTTTTGTAGCCATGATAGTGACCACACACCATTTATTTCAACAATAATCAAGATTGTGACAAATATCCAAACCTAATGCTTCTAGATAGCTCAACCTATTTTCCTTCAATAGCCTTCATGTACAATGAGCTCTAAAAATAGGGGAAATCAGACCCAAACAGTTGATTATAGACAATTCAATAGGACTTACAAGATGTAGTTGATGTTTTTGTGGAACTTAAACTTAGATGGTATGTGAAGCCAAGCTTAATTTATTAAAAAATGTAAATGTTACAAGGATATATTATCTACGGTATTCCAAGATTTCCAAGTGCATAGGTTTTCAAATAAAAACTATTGGTCACTTAAAACAACTGGTGTGGCTACATTTGTCGCTAAGATAGATGGAGACTACAAAGCTAAATAAGAATATTCCAATGCATTTTGTTTTGTCTCTTTCTTAAAATAGCATGCTATGATTTTCCAAATACTTCCCTCCATTCCAAAATATAAGGAATTCTAGAAATTTTTATCACAAGTTAAAGTAGCAAACAAAATTTCATCATGCCTCATTAAACAGGCACACTATCTCCTCATTGGCTTAATTCCAATTGTCCTAGGCTAATCCATGCCACATATAATATTGGTTGGTTTTTAATTAGATGACATAGAGATTTATCAGAATTCATTATGTTCTGGATAATTTAAAGGCCCAAAGTCCTCATATTTTGGGATAGAGTGAAGTAACTAGGAGTAAAAGTAACTCTTTTTTCAATCAAGTCTTGCTATTATAATTGTGAAAATATCATCATATTTGGGAAATAATCAAGACTATGACACCACACTCGAACCTGATGCTTCCAACACACTCAATCTATTTTCCTTCAATATTTGTCATGTACAGCAACCAGTGCTAAAAACTAGCTAGGGAGGCGCAAAATCGCAATCATATCAAAATTTAACAACCCAGTAGGATTTAAGTGTGAGCATTGTTTTGATGGAATTTAAACTTGTATACATTATTACCGAGTTAAGCTTGGTTTATTAAAACTATATAAATGCTACGAAAGATACAGTGTGCAGGCCTTTCTTGAATCCTGTGTTAGCAAGCTTTTCCCTTGCTTTGGCCAGAGAGAGCAATTTTGGCTCACCTCAGTTGGATGGTGAGGCTTGCTTGCGTGAGCTAGGCTAGGCAAACCTAGCCCTAGGAACCGAAGGTGTCTACTATCTAGCTAGACGATTCCATGATTTTTTTCAAATAAAGAGGAAACTAACTGATACTTAAAACAAATTGGTGAGGCTAGATTTATCACCAGAAATAGAAATTAGTATACCCATTTACCCCTCATTTTATCCCAATCCATTTCCCCTTCCCCTATCCCATTCCCCATCCAAACGAGTTTTTATAGTTTAAGACAAAGAGAGATAGTAAAAAGAGAATAAATTAATGCATCTTTTAATCAAGTCTTACTATATCATGATTATGACAACTCGTTCTATTTGGGCAACAATTATGCTTCCAACAAGTTTATCTTATTTCCCTTTCATGACTACTCTGTTTGTTCCAAATTGTAAGTTGTTTTAGTTTTTCTAGGTATATAATTTTTACTACGTATTTAGACATAATATATAGAGATACGTAGCAAAAACTATGTATCTAGAAAAGTCAAAACGACTAATAATTTAGAACTGAGAGCTAGGGGAAACCTGAAATTGCATCAGAATTTAAGAACACGTTAAGATTTACAGAACATAAGTAATGTTTGGTGGAATTTTAACTCAGATGATATTGTAACGTTAGGCTTAGTTTATCAAAAACTGTGACCAGTGGCGAAGCTACGGCTTGCCACTGGGGTCAGCTGACCCGACAGATTCTAAAAATCAAAGAGAAAATTACTATTCATGATTATTATTTACTCCTAATGACCCCGGCTTGCTTTAGCTAAGACCCCGATGGTCTTCTACTCTGGCTTCGCCACAAACTGTGACTATTAACAAAAGGAATATTATCCAGCGGCCAATGACTCCAAAATTTCTAAGTCCACACAGGTTATCAAAAGAAGAAACTAACTTCAAACCACACAACTTTTTAAAAGAAGAAACTAGCGGACACTTTAAAATAAGTAGTGCAGCTACATCAATCACTAAGATAGATGGAGACAATTGAGGTGATGCAAAGATTCCAATGCACGGAGGTGCTCTCTGGAGTCGAGCATGTGATATTAATTCATCTTTTAATCAAGTCTTACTATATCATGATTATGACAACTTGTTCTATTTGGGCAACAATTATGCTTCCAACAAGTTTATTTTATTTCCCTTTTATGACTACTTTGTTTGTTTCAAATTTAAAGTTGTTTTAGTTTTTCTAGGTATATAATTTTTACTACGTATTTAGACATAATATATAGAGATACATAGCAAAAACTATGTATCTAGAAAAGTCAAAACGACTAATAATTTAGAACTGAGAGCTAGGTGTCGGTGTTATGATCCGGGGGTCAAGACCACCAACGAGTAAATTTGTATATCGCGTGCTCCCTCTCTCAGACGTGATGCAAGATGGACACAAAATTTATCCTGGTTCGGGCAAGAAGTCCCTACGTCCAGCGGGGGGAGGATGACTTGTATTATCTCGCACCCAAAGCGTGCTCGTACAGGGGGTACAAGCAGTGTTACACGGAGTCGGCCACCCGAGGGGTCGATCGAGCGGCGCGGTGTGTGTGCGAGGCGTGGTCTAGGGTGCCTGAGAACCAAAGTCGGATCAGAGTCCTAGATGAAGTGGGAGCCGACCGAGAGAGACTCCAACCCCCCCATACTCTACCTCGGCATCCCCTTTTATAGACCAAGGGGAGACCCGAGGGTACAGGGTCCTAACAGTAGGAGTATGGGCGGCGCATCCACGGCACAGTGTTGGCGAAGAGACATCGAACATTATGGCGGCGTGGTCTTCCCGTCCTTCAGGCGTCCCCGGTCGTGGCATCAGTAGAAGTCGTCGCAGTGCAGTGTTCGCAGGCGGGCGCGAGTCCCACGGCCGAAGCGGGACGGGGCGGATGGGACGTCTTCCGTACGGGAGTGATTTAGAACTCCTCTGGGGGCTATAACACGCGTTTCTCGAAGGGAGCAAGGATTGCCCGGAGGTTTTATCCTTGGCCTGCAGGGTTAGTGAGAAATCCGATTCTCCGTGGGGTGTGCGCGAGCGCACCCCGCGGGGGTAGCCCCCGAGGCCCCAGAGGAGTGATCTAGAACTCCTCTGGGGGCTAAAATACGTTGTGTAGTGGGGTTTTTTAAGGATACCTGGAGACGCGGCACCCTGTCGAGGGGTCAATCCCGTTCCTTTTCCTGCAAAGAGAAGTGTTCGAGGGCGGCTGTCGAACCCTACCGAGGGCCAGCCTTCGCTCCCTCGAGCATCACTGGAGTCAGAGCGCCCCGCCCGAGAGGTCGACTCTGTCTGCCAGGTTGCGAGTTTTCGACCCTCTTTCGTCGAGGGGTGCCGTGCGTAGTCGGGCCCTCGAGCCCTCGAATGGCTAGGCCTTCACTACCTCATAGCGTCCTTCCCACGGATCCTTTCGCTCGGATCGTGGGGTGAAGAGCATCGAGCTATCCTCGTTAGGACGAGCCCGAAGTCCTCGGTGAGCTGTTCTCGAGCGTGAGTCCATTAGAAATGGCGCCCTGTACGGGTAAAAATCCGAGTGAGAACTCGAACCCATTCGATAGGGATCGACTAGCGGCCCGGAGGCGTTCTCATTGTTAAGCAAGCCGTACGGCTCGCTAAGCACGACCATGTGGACCACCAAGGTGCCAACCCCGTTCGATAGGAGTTGGTGGTTCGATGTCTCCCAGCGTAGGGATCCTTAGGGGTTCCTAGGTATGCCTCGGATATGTCCCAGGGAGCCTCGAGAGTTCGTTCTCGAGGTTCCGGGGACATCCCTGACTCGTGTACTCGAGGGCGGCTGTCGAACTCCGTTCGTGGAGCCAGCCTTCGCTCCTCAAGATTTGGGGGTGGACCGGAGTCCGATAACCATGGGTCCTTCCTGACCTCAGGTACTCGAGGGCGGCTGTCGAACCCTATGTAAGGGCCAGCCTTCGCTCCCTCAAGATTTGACGGATGGTTCGTCATCCGACGCTATCCTCAGGAGGAGGAGTCCGACCTTGTGGACCGCCGAGGGGAAAAGCAGGTGGTTGTTGTATTGAACTTGGGGACATACCTGTGTCGGAGCTCTCGAGGGAGGCTGTCGAACCCCCGGACGGGCCAGCCTTTACCCCTTCGAGGCCATGGAACGATCTGCAGTTGACGACCCGAGGCCCTGTCAGGCCTCGAGCACTCGAGGGGGGCTATCGAGCCCGTTCGTAGGCCGGCCTTTGTCCCCTCGAGATTTTGGGGGTGGACCGAGGTCCTAACTCGAGGTTATCTCTGGCCCCGTGCACTCGAGGGTAGCTGTCGAACCCTCTTTCGAGGGCCAGCTCTCGCTGCCTCAAGATTCCTTACCCTCGAAGACGACGTTTCCGACCGCGCGCCTTTTTAGGCGGTGTCCGTTCGGCGCAACAGTGCGGTTACAGCGCGGAGTGCGGCGCGGAACCCGATGATGGGACGTTACGCCTTATCCTGGAGGGAATACGAGGAAGGAAGTACAGGCGAATTAAATGCGGAGATTCTCTTGCCTGTTGCCGGATCCGTCCGTTGGCCTCCCGCGTATAAATAGTGAGGGTGAGGCGTTTGGTGCCCTTTACGCGCACTCTCCTTCCCCACCTCCTTGCCTTCGTCTTCCTTGCCTTCCTTTCTCTGCCTCTGCCTTAGGCGTCCCGCGAGGAGGAAATCTGCGTGAGCGAGAGAGAAAGAGAAAGATAGGGAACGTACCCTCCGCCTCCCAGCCCGAGCAAACCACCGTTCCCATGGCCACTTTCCAGCTCTTCGGCGCCGACGCCTGGCCTGCTTCCTCGGTCCGTCAGTCGTATCTGGAGGGGTTAGTGGAGAGCGGGCTTCTCCGGCCCGTTACCTCGACGGAGAGGCCGGAGTGGATAGCTCCGCCGCCGGACCACGCCGAGCCCAACCCGCCGGAGGAGTACGTGGTGTCGCTCGAGGTCTTCCACCGGGCGGGGCTGGGGGCCCCACCCAGCCGCTTCCTGCGCGCGCTCCTCTACCACTATGAAGTGGAGCTCCAGCACCTCACTCCCAACGGCGTTAGCCAGGTGGCGGTCTTCGCCGCGGTGTGCGAGGGCTACCTGGGTATCGAGCCCCATTGGGATCTGTGGATCCACATCTTCAAGGCCAACATCTTCACCGCCTCGGTCAGCAAGGGCGTCCGTCGGAAGGTCAGGGCCGGAGGCTGCAGCATCGGCGTCAAGCGGCCGGAGTTTTGGCTTCCCGCGAACCCGTCCTTGAGCCACTCTGGGTGGCATTCCGGGTGGTTCTACCTGAGGAACGACGACAATCTCCTCCTGGCGTACACCGGGAGGACACTCGACGCCGAGCCCGAGCGCTGGAGGTACGGTGTCCCGTCGGACAAGCAGAAGCATCTCAAGGGCCTGCTGGACGCGCTCAGGCGTCTGAAGGAGAGGGGCCTTACCGCGGAGATCGCTGCGTCGGCGTTCCATCGACGGCGGGTTCTGCCGCTGATGGCTCGACCCCTCCGCCTCGACGAGATGGGTCCGGGGGTCGATCTATCGGGGTGCCGCCTCGTCGAGGAAGAGTTGACCCCGGACCGGGTGGTCAGCCGCGTCCGCCGCTTTTTCGCGGGGGGGTTCGCCCCCAAGGACATCGCGAAGGTCCCATGAAGCCGGACGAGGGCTTCTATGAGCTGGTAAGACCCTTTCTCCGGTTAGAGTCCTCGCTCTCATCCCCTCCTGTCTTTTCTGCTCGTTTTCTGACCCCCTTGTGTCCCGCAGGGGAATGTGTCCTACAAGCGCTCGCGTCCGCCGGTACCGGAGGACCAGGCCACGAGGGAGGCGAACCGCCTCCGCTCGGAGAAGCAAAAGTCCGACAAGGACAAGAAAAAGAAGAAGACGACCAAGAAGGCTCTAGAGAAAGAGCAGAGAAAGCAGCGCCAGGCCCAACAGAAGCGGTTGGGCCTCGATGAGGAGCTGTCACCCTCGGAAGAGGAGGACAAGGAGGAGGATGAGGAGGACGAGGAGGAAGAGGAGACGGCGCCTGAGCAGGCAGCCGTTGCTACTGGTGGAGAGGGGGGGGGGGTCGACCTCGAAGTCGGCCCCTTCTGTTGAAGTTGGGCCACGGGCGGAGCGCCCCGTGGCCTCGCAAGAAGTCACGCCGCGGCAGACGCGGTCGCAGACGCCGCGGCCCTCGTCGGGGGGTCGATCGAGCGAGCCCCCGGCACCCGCTGCGTTGAGCGCCCGGGTGCCGGGCCCGCCGGCGCAGGTGGAGACCGGCAAGAGGGCGAAGGTGGTGCCGCCGTCGAAGAGTCGATCGAGCGAGCCCCCGAAGCCCGCCGCGTCGAGCGCGCGGGCACCGGGCTCGTCGGTGCGGGTAGGGGCCGGCAAGAAGTCGACGGTGGCGCCGCCGGCCCCTGCTCGAGAGAAGGTGGCGAGTGCCGCCTCGACCGCCGCCCCCCAGGCAGTGGCACCCCAGAGCTCGACCAGCCCGACGGGCGCCGGGCTGAAGCGTCGGGCTCCGAGGGGGTGAGTCGAGTTCATAGTTGTTGTGCGTTTTTCCTTTTTTCGTCGGTGAGGACTCGTGCTTATTATCGCGCGCGTGCTCCTTTTTCAGGTCGAAGCGCCGGCAGGGAACCACATCCCCCGCCCCCGCCAAAAAGCTGAAGACGGGGGCCGCAGTGCAAGCAGGCGTCGAGGCTGGTCCGGCAGCCCCGCCCCCTTCGACGGTCGCCCCCGAGGCGGCACAGGCAGCCACGGCCCCGGAGGTGGTGGCGCGGGGGGAAGCACAGGGGGCCTCGGCGTCTACCCGGACGGCGGAGGAGGCGAACCCGCCGGCGGTGGTGGTCGTCGAAGCGACGGTCGCGGTGCCTGCGCGGCTGTCAGAAGAGGTCGCGTCCGGCGCCCCGGGGGGCGCGGAGCTCCCGCCGACGGCGGCCGCGGCCCAGGAGGTGGAGGTGGTCGAGCCCCAGGGCCCCGCGAATGAGCGGGAGGCCCCGGCTCACCCAACGCCAGGGCGCTGGCCCGAGGGTCCGGTGGCGTTGGAGGCTCGACTCCAGCTCGAGCGCGTCGAGGGACCGTCCGCGCCGGCACAGGGCGGGATGCTGATGGAGTCCACCCCCGCCCAGGTGGACGAGATGGTGGCCGAGTTGGTGGACCCGACGGAACTGGCCATCATCGCGGCTCCTCGGGCGGAGCCGGAGGTGGCTCGGCCTCCCCTCGAGGTTGGGGGGTCGTTGTCTCAAGGTAAGTCGCACTTTGGTTCGCTCGAGACGCGGTGGGTTTATTTCGTTGGGTACTTACTTTTTTGAGCTCTTTATCGCGCAGGGCCATCCTATCGGTCGGGATCTTCCTCCACCGGAGGCGACGGCTTGGTGGGGCCGTCGACGTCCTCGCAAGGTGGCGCCGAGGAGGAAGCCTCGCCCCTCTCCGATTACCGAGGAGGGGGGGACCTGCGCATTGGCGTCACCGGGCCGATGGAGCAGAGGATTGCTGCCCGCAGCGTGGCGTGGGGCCAGGAGGTTCTCGAGGTGGCGGACCCTCGAGACCCTGAGCGAGTCTTCCTCACGCTCGACGACCAGCTCGAGCTTCGAAGGTGGGAGAGCGTCGAGGAGCTCTGGGGCTGGTTCGAAGACTCGGTGCGTCGCGCTGCGGAGGTCGCCGCCGCGAACATACGCGAGGGGATGGAGGTAGGTTCTATTCCACCTTAGATAGTGCTTCGAGTTGTCTGGTTGCCGTTTGCTGACGATCTCCGTTTCTATCCTTGTCAGTCGCTGCGGGTGAGGTCGTACGAGAAGTCCCAGTACATTCTCCGGGTACAGGGGCAGCTCTCGACCCTCCACGCCTCTCTGGAGAAGGCGAGGGATGAGGCCGCTCGTGCGAAGGCAGAGGCGGCGACTATCCAGAAGGATGCTGAGTCGAGGGTCGCTCACGTGAAGGCCGGCTACGAGGCTGTCCAGAAGGAAGCCCGGGAGGCCTTGTCGTCGGCGCAGGCGAAGCTCGACGATGCCCTTCGGTCGACCATCGCCGTCGTGCAGGAGCGGGATGCCGCCCTCGAGGCCCAGCGCAAGGCCGAGGAGGAGGCTGCCCGGCTGAGGGGAGACCTCGATGCCGTCTCCCGCGAGCGCGACGCTCTGGCCACCTCGGAGGAGAAGGCTCGGACCCGCGCGACCTCCTTGGGCATGGTGGCGATGAAGCAGAGGGAGGCCCTTGGGGACACATACAAGGCCGTCGAGGGTCTCGAGGCCCAAGTCAGGGACCAGACCTCTGACCTTGACGCCGTCCGCCACCAGCTCGAGGAGACCGAGCAGGCCTACTCCACCTTGGATGTGCATGCCCAAGGTGAGTGTTTCGGGTGTTTGCGGGGTCTGTCCTGCCTCGACCCTTTATCTGCTTTCGGGTTTTGACCGTTGTGTGCTTGTTTCGGCAGAGCTTGCGGAGGAGAATGCCCGCGCCCATAAGGACCTGGACAATCTTCAGGGCCTGCTGAGCACCGAGGCGAACCTCAACGCGACGCTCACGGCCGCCATCAACACCTTCTACGACGACCTCTCGGTCGAGCCGGAGCCGGAGCTCGAGGGGGACGCTCGGGGGGAATCCTTGCTGCGCCGCTTCTACGCCATGACGCGGGGGGTGACGGAGAACGTTCGTGCCGCCCTGCATATGGGGGTGAAGCGGGCCCTCGCGGTCGTCAACTCCTTCTACGACGTGGATCTCGACCTCGTTGTCGACGGGTTCGCCACCGACCCGGATCTGACCGAGGAGCAGAATGACACGAGGTGTCAGGAGCTGATGGATCACGCAGAGACGCCGGAGGCCAGCTGGCGAAACTCTTCGAGCCCGACGTAATCCCCTCGGCGGATGAGTAGCCCTCGGGAGATGTCGACGAGTAGTCCCGGGCCTGCGCGCCATATCTGGACAAAAAGGTCCATGTAATAGTTAGGGCGTTGTACTGATACAATGCAAAGCCTCCAAGGGCTTCTTGTATATAATGCGTTTTGATCGAGATGCACGCAATTAATTTTGTTTTTTCGAGCTTTCCCTGCTTTTCTGTGCCTGAGTCGACGCCTGTGAACTAAGTGTTCGACGCACGCTCTTATCCCTGGAAGGGGGGTGGCGAGTAGGGGTACCGTAGCCCTGGGGCGTAGGTGAGTCCTTGGCTCGACGGCACCCTCGACCCTTAGGGAGCTCGAGGCGCCTTTACTTAGTTAAGAAGCGTACTCGAGGGAAAGAACGAGAGGGAGAGTCGGTTTTGAAAAAACGTTCGAGTTTTTCGGGGACTTAGGAGGGGGGTGCCCCTCCTGTTAGCCCCCGAGGGAGGCTCGACTTTGCTGAGGCAAAGTTGAGGCTACCTTAGTGCTGTGGATGGGTTCGTCTCGTTACTTCTACTTCTCGGGCTCTCTCTACTTTTCTTTGCCTAAGTTGGCGCTTGTGAACTTAAGTACTCGACGCACGCTCGTATCCCTGGAAGGGGGGTGGCGAGTAGGGATACCGTAGCCCTGGGGCGTAGGTGGGTCCCTGGCTCGACGGCACCCTCGACCCTTAGGGAGCTCGAGGCGCCTTTACTTAGTTGAGAAGCGTACTTGAGGCGAAGATCGAGAGGGAGGGTCGAGTTTCGAAAGAAAGCGTACGGGTTTTTTCGGGGACTTAGGAGGGGGGTGCCCCCCTGTCAGCCCCGAGGGGAGCTCGACTTTGTCTGGGCAAAGTCGAGGCTACCTTCGAGCTACGAACGAACGTGAAAAAGTGTTTCGAGAACATTTTATTTCATTCGAAAATTTGTACATAAATGCGAAAATGTACAAGGCCCTAGGGCCTCAGGGATAGAAGCGACGTAGCTGTTCGATGTTCCACGCGTTGGTGAAGATCTCGCCCTTCTCGTTCTTCAGTTTGTAAGTGCCGGGATTCAACACCTCCGCCACGATGAAGGGTCCCTCCCAAGGTGGCGTCAGCTTGTGACGCCCCTTGTTGCTCTGTCGACGGCGCAGAACGAGGTCGCCGACGTTGAGGTCCCTTTTGCGCACGTTCTTGTCATGGTAGCGTCGTAGTGTCTGCTAGTACTGGGCCGACTTGAAGAGGGCCATGTCACGAGCTTCCTCGAGCTGGTCGAGGGAGTCCTCTTGGGCTATCGTGTTGGCTTGCTCGCTGTAGGCTTTCAGTCGAGGGGACCCGTACTCGAGGTCGGTGGGGAGGACGGCCTCGGACCCATAGACCAAGAAGAACGGGGAGAACCCCGTGGCTCGACTCGGTGTCGTTCGGAGACTCCATAGCACAGCGGGCAGCTCGTCGACCCATCTCTTTCCATGTCTGTTCAGTCGGTCGAAGATCCTTGGCTTGAGGCCCTGCAAAACCATACCATTGGCACGCTCGACCTGACCGTTAGTTCGAGGGTGGGCGACTGCGGACCAATTCACCCTGATGTGGTGATCGTCACAGAAGTCTAGGAACTTTTGGCCGGTGAACTGCGTGCCATTGTCGGTGATGATGACGTTGGGGACCCCGAAGCGGTGGATGATGTCGGTGAAGAATAGCACGGCTTGCCGAGACTGGATATTGGTGATGGGTCGAGCCTCGATCCACTTCGAGAATTTGTCGATAGCCACAAGAAGGTGAGTGTGCCCACCCTTGGTTCTTTTCAGGGGGCCGACCATGTCGAGCCCCCATACTGTGAATAGCCAAGTTATGGGTATCATCTGAAGAGCTTGGGCGGGTAGGTGGGTCTGCCTGGCGTAGAATTGGCATCCCTGGCAGGATCGAATGAGTTTGGTGGCGTCGTTGACAGCCGTCGGCCAGTAGAAGCCCTGTCGAAAGGCACTTCCTACCAGCGTTCTCGGCGCCGCGTGGTGGCCACAAGCCCCCGAGTGTAGGTCCTTCAGCAGTGCCCTCCCCTCCCCGAGGGTGAGGCAGCGTTGAAGTACACCCGACGGACTACGTCGATATAGTTCGCGGCCATCCCCGTTGTCTTCCGGGAGTTCGCCTTGCGTCAGGTACTCGAGGTAAGGAGCGCGCCAATCCGTCGGAGGGGTTGGCGTTGAGGCGGCCTCGTCGATCTCCATGATCTCTCCCCCGCTCGAGGGGGGATCGGTCGAGGGGGGTGGGTCGACCCCTTGCTCGAGGGCGGGAGCCCCCGAGCCTAGGTCGACGGATGGCGTGTGCAGATCCCTCAAGAAGATGTCGGGGGGGGGGGGGGGGATTGTCCCTCGAGTAGACGCAATTTTGGCCAGTTCGTCGGCAGCTTCGTTGTACCGACGGGCCACATGGTTGAGCTCGAGGTCGTAGAACTTGTCCTCGAGCCTTCGGACCTCCTTGCAGTAGGCTTCCATCTTGGGATCATGGCAGCTCGAGTCTTTCATCACTTGGTCGATCACCAACTGAGAGTCCCCTCGCACATCGAGGCGTCAAACCCCGAGCTCGGTGGCGATGCGCAGGCCGTTGACGAGGGCCTCGTACTCGGCGACGTTGTTGGAGGCGGAGAAGTGGAGGCGGATGACATATCGCATATGGACCCCTGAGGGTGATACGAATAGCAATCCTGCGCCTGCTCCTGTCTTCATCAGTGATCCGTCGAAGTACATGGCCCAGAGCTCGCTCTGAACCTGCGCTGGGGGCAGTTGGGTGTCGGTCCATTCTGCAACGAAATCAGCCAGTACCTGAGACTTGATAGCCTTCCGAGGGGCGTAGGAGAGGGTCTCCCCCATGAGCTCGGCGGACCACTTGGCGATCCTTCCCGATGCCTCCGGTTCTGGATTATCTCTCCGAGGGGGAAAGATGAAACCACAGTGACCGGATGGCCCAGGAAGTAGTGTTTGAGCTTACGCCGAGTGAGGACGACCGCGTACAACAGCTTCTGGATATGGGGGTACCTCGTCTTGGTTTCGGAAAGGACCTCGCTCACGAAGTAGACAGGCCTCTGAATAGGCAGGGCATGTCCTTCCTCCTCCCTCGCGACCACTATGACCGCGCTGACTACCTAGGTAGTCGCTGCGACATAGAGCAGGAGGGGCTCGCCCGGGCTCGGGGGGACCAAGACCGGGGGCGAGGTGAGCAAGGCCTTGAGGCTCGAGAGTGATTCCTCGGCTTCGGGGGTCCACGCGAAGTGTTCCGTCTTCTTCAGGAGCCGGTAAAGGGGTAGGGCCTTTTCTCCGAGCCTCGAGATGAAGCGACTGAGGGCAGCGAGGCACCCAGTGACCCTTTGCACGCTCTTGAGGTCTTTGATCGGGCCCATCCTCGTGATGGCGGTTACCTTCTCGGGATTGGCCTCGATGTCGTGCTGGGAAACTATGTACCCTAAGAGCATGCGTCGAGGGACCCCGAAGACACACTTCTCAGGATTTAGTTTTATGCGGTTAGCCCTGAGGCACCCAAACGCAATCTCGAGGTCTCCGACCAGGTTTCCGACGGTTCTAGACTTGACTACGATGTCATCGACGTAGGCCTCGACGGTCGGCCCAATGTGTTTCCCGAAGACGTGGAGCATGCATCGCTGGTAGGTGGCCCCGGCGTTCCGTAAGCCGAAGGGCATGGTGAGGTAGCAAAACATGCCGAAGGGAGTGATGAAGGAGGTCGCGAGCTGATCGGACTCCTTCATCTTTATTTGGTGGTAGCCGGAATACGCATCGAGGAAGCAAAGGGTTTCACATCCCGAAGTGGAGTCTACTATTTGGTCGATGCGAGGTAAAGGAAAAGGGACTTTAGGACATGCTTTATTTAAACTGGTGTAGTCTACACACATCCTATCTTTCCCATTCTTTTTCTTTACAAGCACGGGGTTAGCTAACCACTCGGGATGATGTACCTCCTTGATGAATCCGGCCTTCAAAAGCTTGTCGACCTCCTCCCCGATGACCCTGCGCTTCTCCTCATCGAAGCGGCGCAGGCGTTGCTTCACCGGCTTGGGCCCGGCTCGTATGTCCAAGGAGTGCTCGGCGACTTCCCTCGGGATGCCCATCATGTCCGAGGGACTCCATGCAAACACGTCGGCGTTCGCACGGAGAAAGTCGACGAGCACAGCTTCCTATTTGGGCTCGAGGGTAGCACTGATCGTCAGCACCTTCCCGTCCGCGAGGCCGGAGTCGAGCGGGACGGTCTTGGTGTCTTCCGTCGGCTTGAAGTTGCCAGCATGACGCTTGGGGTCGGGGATCTCTCCGGACAAATCGTCGAGGGCCGCGAGGATGGCCGAATCCTCACGGGCCTCGGCTTTTTCCACGCACTCGACGTCGCAGTCGTATGCGTGCTCGTAGGAGGTGTCGACAGTGATGACCCCCGAGGATCCCGGCATCTTGAGCTTGAGGTAGGTGTAATTCGGGACCGCCATGAACTTGGCGTACCCCGGCCTACCGATGATGGCGTGATAGGTGCCTCGCCACGCGACCACCTCGAAGGTCAGCTCTTCCTTTCGGAAGTTCGAGGGGACGCCGAAGCAGACCGGCAGCTTGATACGGCCGATCAGGAGTGCCTTCTTCCCGGGACGATCCCGTGGAATCCCCCCGCGCTGGGCAGGAGCATGGTTCTCGGGATCCCCAGGAGGTCGAGGGTCTCGGCGTAGATGATGTTGAGGCTGCTCCCCCCGTCCATGAGCACCTTGCTGAGGCGGGTGTTGAGAATGACCGGGTCGACGATGAGCGGGTAAGCCCCTGCGTTGGGGATGTGCTCGGGGTGGTCGTCCTGATCGAAGGTGATCGGCGTGTGGGACCAGTCGAGGTACCGTGGGGCCTGGGCCCGAACGGAAAAAACTTCTCGACGCTCCCTCTTGCGTTGGCGCGTGGTGAGGCGGGTCGAGGGTCCCCCGTAGATCATGTAGCAATCGTGGATCTCGGGGAAGCCTCCCTTTTGAACATCGCCCCTGACGTGGACGTCACAGGGCAGGTCTTCCTTGCCGTCGTCTCTCCTGGGCCCCTTGTTTCCCGTGGGCCTATCGTCCGAGCCCCCGGGTTCGTCCGCGTTGCCCTCCCCCTTCCCTGGGGGAATCTGGAAGAATGCGCCAACGGCCTCCTCGCCAGCCGCGTAGTTGGCGATGACGTCCATGAGCTCGTTGGCGGTTTTGGGGATGTTTCGCCCCAGCTCCCGCACCAACTCTTTGTAGGTTGTCCCGGCGATGAACGCCGTGATGACCTCGTGGTCGGAAATGTGAGTCAATGCGGTACGCTGCTTCGAGAATCGACAGGTGAAGGCGCGGAGGGTCTCTCCTGGTTTCTGCTTGCAGCTGCGAAGGTCCCAGGAGTTGCCCGGGCGCTCGTAGGTGCCTTTGAAGTTGCCCTCGAAGATCCGGACCAGGTCGGACCAGTCCTGGATCAAGTCCGGGGGTAACTCCTCGAGCCACCTTCGAGCGGTGTCGGAGAGGAACAATGGGAGTTGTCGGATGATGACAAGGTCATCTTTGGCTCCACCCAGCTGGCATGCCAGCCTGAAGTCGGCAAGCCAGAGCTCTGGCTTGGTTTCGCCGTTGTATTTGATCAAGCTGGTGGGCGGACGGAAACGCACGGGCAGGGAAGCCCGCCGGATGGTTCTTCCGAAGACTCGAGGCCCCGGCGGCTCCGGAGACCGACATCGGTCTTCGTCGCTGTCGTAGCGCCCGCCTCGGTGAGCGTTGTAGCCTCGAGCCTCGGCGTCGCCGTATCGGCGTCGATTGTTCACTCGAGGGGGGAGGTCGTCGATGAGGCATTCCTGAACCGATCGTGGCTCGACCCTGCCCTAGGGCGCCTTGTTCTGGTGGACAGAGGCCTCCCGATTTTGTCGAGGGGGCGCTGCTTGCCGCTCAGAGGCAGCCCCTCGACGCCTCGAGGCCGAGCTCTCCGCTTGCTGCACGGCCGCAGTTTGGAGCAGCCCCTGGATTTCTTCCCTGATACGTTGTGCCTGGGGGGTCGATGGCGCCGGCATGTCGCGGAGCAGCATCGCGGCCGCTACGACATTCTGGCTGGCGCGGTTGAAGACTCGGGGTTCGGCGTTCCCCTCCTCGACGATCTGCCGGTGGACTTCCCGGGCCCGCCCGCGAGCTCCTCCACCCTAAGGACGCCCTCGATCCCGCTCGAGGGCGTGTTCGAGCTGCTGAAGACGCAGGCGCTCCTCCTCGAGCTTGCTAAGAAGCTCTCGGACCTGCGTGATCTGGACATCGGGGGGTGGATCGGCTCTACGGGGACTTGGGGGAATGGCATCTCGAGGTGGTGTGGCATTGGCCCCTCCCCCTTCTTCGGTGGCCGCGGTGTTGTCGACGTCGTCCTGGAGGACGGTTTGCTCGTCGAGATGGAAGCACTCCCGAGTGGAGTCGTAGCTCTCGTCGGGAGAGTCCGAGTCGAAGTCGGCGTGGTAGAAGTGGGGGAAGAGCCTGCCCGTTTCTTCCTCCTCTAGGCGCCGCCATAACGTGCCCCACGTACAGGGCAGCTCTGGCTCGCCCGGTGAAGGGGTGGTGACGGGATCAGCCGTCGCCCATGACGGAGTCCATGGAGACTCGTCATATGTATGTACTCGCTGCCCTGTGAAAGTAGAGTAGAGTCCGGCACTGTTGCGGAGCCCATACGGGAACGGGTCGCGCGGTGGTGACGGGGTCGTGGGTGTCGGAGAAGCCACGGGAGCCTCCGGGGACGATGACGTGGAAGAGTCGAAGTCCCACTCGGGGAGACGCCCGCCCTCGGCCCCCAAGCGTAAGTCAAGCGGACCCTAGGGGAGGGGGCCGTGTCGCCAGCTGGGACCGAGGGAACGGCATCCGGTGCCCCAGAGCTCGCTCGACGGCGAGCGCGTCGAAGCCGCTCGCGCCTCCTCCTGATCGCAGGCCAGAGTCGCAAGAGGAGGGACCGTCGTCTGATCCTGGCTGGCTCCGGCGAAGCAGAACTGCTGACGTCTAGGCCACGGGCGGAGGGGAAGACTATGAAGTCGCCCTGGTCCGTGGAAACGAACCCTAGACTGCCGAACCAGATGACGGTGTTGAACGGGAACGGTGGGATGGTGGGATCCATCTGAGAGAGTAGTTCGGAGTCGATCGACACGCAAATCCCCCTACCCGGCGCGCCAACTGTCGGTGTTATGACCCGGGGGTCAAGACCACCAACGAGTAAATTTGTATATCGCGTGCTCCCTCTCTCAGACGTGATGCAAGATGGACACAAGATTTATCCTGGTTCGGGCAAGAAGGCCCTACGTCCAGCGGGGGGAGGATGACTTGTATTATCTCGCACCCAAAGCGTGCTCGTACAGGGGGGTACGAGCAGTGTTACACGGAGTCGGCCACCCGAGGGGTCGATCGAGCGGCGCGGTGTGTGTGCGAGGCGTGGTCTAGGGTGCCTGAGAACCAAAGTCGGATCAGAGTCCTAGATGAAGTGGGAGCCGACCGAGAGAGACTCCAACCCCCCCATACTCTACCTCGGCATCCCCTTTTATAGACCAAGGGGAGACCCGAGGGTACAGGGTCCAAACAGTAGGAGTATGGACGGCGCATCCACGGCACAGTGTTGGCGAAGAGACATTGAACACTGTGGCGGCGTGGTCTTCCCGTCCTTCAGGCGTCCCCGGTCGTGGCATCAGTAGAAGTCGTCGCAGTGCAGTGTCCGCAGGCGGGCGCGAGTCCCACGGCCGAAGCGGGACGGGGCGGATGGGACGTCTTCCGTACCGGAGTTGTTGAAGAGGAGGGGGTCGAGCCCCTGGTCGAGGGGGGAGGTCGAGCCCCGTACGACTCCGTCGCGTTCCCGAAGTCGTCGTCGAGGGTCGCACTGTTCACTTTCCGAGGAGTACTGTTGAAGTCCGTACTCGCGTAGTGGCAGCAGTGGCGGCACAGTTGACGGGAGTCGGGGAGTTGGCGGATTTGACAGTGGACGCAGGCGCCCATGTCGTCAGGTGGGTTTACTTTTACCCATGCCGGAGTGGTTGGGTTAATCGAGCCCTCGTCTGTCGACGGCGCTTGGAAGGTCGAGGCGTCGACGGGGTTGGGGAGGTCGAAGTCGAGGTGGTGCCGGGGGGTCGTTCGTTCGACCCCTCGTCCGTCGTCGAGGTGGAGCCGGGGGGTCGTTCGTTCGACCCCTTGTCCGTCGTCGAGGTGGAGCCGGGGGGTCGTTCGTTCGACCCCTCGTCCGTCGTCGAGGTAGAGGTCGGGGTTGTGACTTGTTGCTGCAGTTGGTGTAGATGGGACCCTCGATTGATGGGCCGCGTCTCACCGAGCAGTGGACAGATCCTTGCCTTAAAAATGGTTGCTATGTTTAGCGTTAATTTATCGAAGGGTTTAGGGTACCCCTTACCTTCGTACCCGACACTAGGGGAAACCTGAAATTGCATCAGAATTTAAGAACACGTTAAGATTTACAGAACATAAGTAATGTTTGGTGGAATTTTAACTCTAGATGATATTGTAACGTTAGGCTTAGTTTATCAAAAACTGTGACCAGTGGCGAAGCTACGGGGTCAGCTGACCTGACAGATTCCAAAAATCAAAGAGAAAATTACTGTTTATGATTGTTATTTACTTCTAATGATCCCGGCTTGCTTTAGCTAAGACCCTGGTGGTCTTCTACCCTGGCTTCGCCACTAACTGTGACTATTAACAAAAGGAATATTATCCAGCGGCCAATGACTCCAAAATTTCTAAGTCCACACAGGTTATCAAAAGAAGAAACTAACTCCAAACCACACAACTTTTTAAAAGAAGAAACTAGCGGGTACACTTTAAAATAATTAGTGCAGCTACATCAATCACTAAGATAGATGGAGACAATTGAGGTGATGCAAAGATTCCAATGCACGGAGGTGCTCTCTCAAGTGGAGCATGTGATATTAATTCATCTTTTAATCAAGTCTTACTATATCATGGTTATGACAACTCGTTCTATTTGGGCAACAATTATGCTTCCAACAAGTTTATTTTATTTCCCTTTCATGACTACTCTTTTTGTTCCAAATTGTAAGTTGTTTTAGTTTTTCTAGGTATATAACTTTTACTACGTATTTAGACATAATATATAGAGATACGTAGCAAAAACTATGTATCTAGAAAAGTCAAAACGACTAATAATTTAGAACTGAGAGCTAGGAAAAACCTGAAATTGCATCAGAATTTAAGAACACGTTAAGATTTACAGAACATAAGTAATGTTTGGTGGAATTTTAACTCAGATGATATTGTAACGTTAGGCTTAGTTTATCAAAAACTGTGACAAGTGGCGAAGCTACGACTTGCCACTGGGGTCAGCTGACCCGACAGATTCCAAAAATCAAAGAGAAAATTACTATTTATGATTGTTATTTACTCCTAATGACCCCGGCTTGCTTTAGCTAAGACCCCGTTGGTCTTCTACCCTGCCTTCGCCACTAACTATGACTATTAACAAAAGGAATATTATCCAGCGGCCAATGACTCCAAAATTTCTAAGTCCACACAGGTTATCAAAAGAAGAAACTAACTCCAAACCACACAACTTTTTAAAAGAAGAAACTAGCGGACACTTTAAAATAATTAGTGCAGCTACATCAATCACTAAGATAGATGGAGACAATTGAGGTGATGCAAAGATTCCAATGCACGGCGGTGCTCTCTCGAGTCGAGCATGTGATATTTGTCTTCATGAAAATAGCACGCGATATTTTGCCAATTGAAAGTATTTCTTTTTCCAGCGCACTCTAACTAATTTATTCTCTTTTCAATCAGTTCTTGCTACAATGATTTTGTGACAGCGCACCATAATAAGCAAAAAATATATATATAAAATAGTAATTAGCAATATTTTTGTATTCGGGCAATATCAGACTTTGACAACACCCGAACCTGATGCTGAACTTCCAATTATTTTCCTTCAATGACCTATCAAATACAGCAGCGACCAGCGAGTCAAAAAAAAAAACTAAGAGAAACATGAAACCCAACACATTGGCTGCTCCTTTGGAACCAGGAATTTGTAGAATCATACAGGAATTTCACAATTTCTCATGAATCAATTTATTTTCACAAGAAAACGCAAGAAATAGAAAAATTGCCACGTTCCAAAGGGGGTTTAAATTCAGATGGTGTTGTGAAATTTGGCTTGGTATATATTAAAAAAAAACATAATGTTTATATCCATATGAACCTAATATTATTTTTCAGAGAAAAACTAGTTGCACAAAAATGGAGATTATAGAGGTGATAAGCAAAGGTAAGAGTCTTCCATGCACGTTGTTTTCTCTTTCTAGAAAGGCATGCGATAATTTGCCAATGGGAGCAATTCCAGCACCCTGTAAAATTATCTTCTTTCACCCTATAGTCTTGCTATCGACAATTGATATCTTTCAGTGTCAAAAGAATAATGTATGTCCCCTTTATTTGTTTCTTTAAACAAAAAAATGTATATCTTCCATGTGAAAACTGAAAAGAAAATACACTTTTAAGCTCGTTTCAGATTCTTCGTAATCAGGATGATGACTTCTTTACAACAGGACGAGACGAGTGGCTCCCAAGTCCCAACACCTGGCAACCATCATTACCAATAGAGGGAGAAGCGTTGAAGTCATGTAGAGTTCATATAGAAGGTATCCACGGCAGCACCATTTACTATTGTATCCTCAGACAACTGCATATTTATACAGGAAGACAAGTTTCCCACTAAGCAAAGAAGTCTCATCTACTCCATACATGATTCATCAGAACGAAAAATCCTCCAAAGGCCCAGCAGCAATGCACTATAGTCTAATATTTACTCCAGAAAAAGAGCAGACAATTTTGCAGGTTTCAGGAATGTAGAGTAGATAATCTTAAAGGTATATTGGTCACTTGCTTATTAGCTACACAAAGAGATATATATATATATATATATATATATATATATATATATATATATATATATATATATATATATATATATATATATATTCTAATGAAGATAGATGCTGGAATCCACGATCACTCGCACCAGTAAGTGAGTTACAGCTGGGAAAGAAGAATAATTTATCGTCCCCTATGCCTTCAAATAGCACCGCTAAAAATCAGACCAAAGGGTACAGCATGAAAACGACAGCTTTTCTTCCCATTCACAAATACCGCATTGTAAGATAGAAAAAAATCTAGTGGTTGAATAATTTTTACACAACAAAGCATACTAAACGATATGAAAGGTTTGAATCTTGGATGGACACCTTCATATCCTAAATGTCCCATCGCTTGCCAGCAATTTACCTTTGGTGACAAACAATTCATTGGGCATCCATTCACTTGCATGATCTGCCAAAGAAAAGGTAGCTTCAGCAGCTGGTAGGAATAACTACATCATGAAAGTCAACAAAGAAAATAGTTGGATTACAGATATAAGCACCCCAGCATGGTTTTCTTTCAACATATCTTTACTAATGCAGAAGGACCTGGTTAATATTTATGCTGGGTAGCACTATTGGTTTATATGAGCAGCTGGGTTAAGATGAAGAAGGAATTAGAGTTCAGTATTGCATCAAGAAGCAGAGGATTGAACGATTCACAATATCATAGTTTCAAATTCTAACTATGATGAAGAAAAAATGGACATTCATATTGCAGTCGAAGTAGAGCCTCATGAACAATAATAAAGAATTCAACATGAAGAGGCACATGTTGTGAGATACCACCAAGTTTTTTAGAGCGGGGGCGGGCGGGGCGGGGGGGGGGGGGGGGATCCTGCCCTGCTCACCATATGTACTACTTTGTGACAGCCAAAGCATTCTCAATCTGTTCGATCATCTGGTTAGCAGGCAATGCTCCCTCCTGAATGCCAGGGGTAGCAAAAGAGAGGGGAAAAAAACAAAAACATAGTATATTAGCACAAGTTAAATTATTGATGAAAATTGAAAACAATGTTTCGTTCAACACTTACAAAGCGATGGCAAGGTTTCCCATCCTTGAATATGATAAAAGTTGGCAATGCTTCAATTCTGTAACGGCTCGCAATGCTTGTGTACTTCTCAGTATCAATTTTCACAACTTGAATTTTGTCGCCTAACTTTTCACTCACTTCTTGAAGTATGGGAACCATGTATTGGCATGGGCCACACCTGACCAAAAGAACAAAAGTAAATACAAATGTATGTTACTGAAGTATGTAAAGGCAGAGAGCGATGCTGGTGTACAGAGTACAGACTATCTTCCTAATACGCATGGTGTAATGGAGCTAAGAAACCAATAGACACTGCTGTCAGCTAGGGGTTGGGACAATGTTTCATGAGTACAGTATGAAACAAGATTTCTGGATTTGATAGAACTCAGAAGGAAACAATTCAAAACATCACAAACAGAACATGACCAAATTGATCATATAATAATTTTTTTTGTTAGAAATCAGTAGGAATACATGTCATCATGAACAGTACCAGAAGAAACAATGTTATTAAATCGGCTATTCGTTGCTAGTCGCCCTGGTACCGACCAGGACAATTCGTCCACGACCACGACAACTAATCGACCTCTGATCAGTCTAGTCGTCTATATAGTCATCCTGTATATAACAGGACATATATGTATGGTATATATACCATATACTATATACTTATATAGGAGAAATCGAGCATCAAACATTTCTGGTTAGTTGGTTACTTACCTGGATTGAATTTGTGGCCTGCACGCCCATTGACCTTCCCCTGTGGCCTACGCACACGAAAAGAATCCCCTGCGCAGTCGCGCCTGCAGCTGCAGCAAGGAAGGGAGGGAGGACAGCGGGAGGGAGGAGGCAGACAGTTGGGAACCGGAAGGGAGAAGAGGAAGATAGGAGGCTGCAGAACGACAGAAATTTGGCTGCGGCTGCTGGAGTCTGGACGGTGTGAAGGGGTGAGGAGCAAGAGTGGGGAGGTAGGACAGAAACTCAATTGGGCTTGGGCCAAACATAGCTTGGCCCATGAGCTGATGCAGCCCACTTCCCTATTGCCTGTCTAGTCGTCCAGAACACCTAATCCGACAATTAATCAGAGACCAGGTTTCTGGTCGCTCTGATTCAGTCGAAGTGTCTAGTCGAGTACAAGGGGGCGCCATGACAACTAATCACGATTAATCGGAAGACCAGATAGCAACAGAAAATGACCATAGAAAGCAGAGGGTTTGAAATCAGTAAGGTACATCTGAGCTATCGCAAATACGAATTATGAAGGAAATACAATTGAACATGTTAGTCCACTGGTGACCACTAAAGACAAAAGTGGAAAAACAGACCCATCCTCTCCAGCTCTTCCCCATTCGAGCAAAAATAGTGCAAAAAATATTCAATTTTCACCAAAAGTTTGGTATCTTGTCAAAAATAAAAAGGGCTGGTGGTGGGGGATTATGCATGTGATTTAAAAGATGATGGACCAATGCCAGTCCAAGTGCAATTTTCACCTCCCAAATATTGGTGACACCTTGGCATAATGGCAGGAACATGAAACACAACAAAGTCCTAAAAACACAACAATAATGGGGAGAACTTATATCTAGTATAGAGCACTGAAATAGCTCAAAAATTTGGTAACTTACCCAAATTCATAGAAAATCAACTAACAAAGGCTTTCAGACTTCTCCAAATCATCAAACGAAGAAAAAGTTTGTTTTAGCTTGACCCATCCAAAAATTAAATATAAAGATAAAAAAAACAGAATAAAGGG